>JAIPMN010085376.1:0-13018 GCA_020650975.1 Apostichopus californicus | reverse complement strand
GAATTTTGGATGTTGAGATAAATAAATGATTGAATTTTCTTTTGTCATGTCAACAGATTAATGTCTTGCAGCAGATAGAGAATATATGCTCCCACAACTTTCTACAAGATACTCTACGTGGGAATTCCGTACAACTTCAAGGTATGTGGGTTGATGTCCACGACCAGACCACTCACATCTTCAATTGGCAGAAGATGCGGTTCATAGAAGTGCAGAGTGTCAAAGAGCAAGTTCATGACAGGACGTAACGGACAAGTGTCATAGGGTGGTATTTAACTCACAAAAACAAGAAAATGTCTGTTCAAATCTAGTAAAAGTGTGACGTAAAATTTCAGTCACATCCATTAGTATCGAAAGCTCTGAAGATTATTAACATGTTAAATTGATATATCTGACAACCAGAGAATTACTGTTGAAGCAGAAAATAAAATGTCACAGTTTAAATTTAAATATAGAGTACAATGCTGTCTTTGAAGTTGATCGTACTGAGAAACTGCACAAATGTTTCCTATACATGGTTGCAATCTTTTAAGCATCCCTCCATCATAGTTATGTGTTGATAACATTAGAAATACAAACCAGAAAGCCTTGATGGTCAGTTGACTAAGAGGAAGGCACTGTCTTTTGTTTTGAAATTATATTTATTCATTCTAATTTATAGTAATAATAATAGTAATGATGATACTCATTCATCAAGACCTTTTACTGTATGAATAACGTAATTATATCCATGCCACTCACAAAGAGTTTTCACAGGAATGTAGAGAAGGTTTTAATTAGGGAGAAAAAAGCAATATGATAGAGATGCTAGAGGGGAACGACTTCTGCAAACGTTTTTTACGGATAAATCTTGTTCCACTTGGCAGATATCTTATTGTTTGTTTAAATGTCATGTCATACAAAGCTGCTATTTTGTGACATTTCTCAAAGTGTGATGTCATACCTAATAACCATCTCCGTCCCGTTGTTGGTGATGATTTGGATTGGTTTGCTTCTCAATTAAAGACATAATGATATTCATCAGCACTGTGGCTGTGGAGCGCTTTTATCAGTGAGGAAGCTTTCGGCTGGCATCGTTTTGTTTGTGTTTGTGTTTAAAGCAGCGTGTCGTATTGTTCTGGCTTTGTATACAGAAATGAATCCTTTTTCAGCATTTGAAACAGTAAATATGTCACGTTATAAAGTTTAGCTCTCATCCTCTTACTGGAAAAGTACTTTCTGAAGTACTGAAGAAAATTTGCACATGGTCACTGCTGGACTGGTTGCTCTCGTAATCAGAAACTGTCACAAGTTGCTGCTTGGTTTCATGATTTGATTAAAAATTGAGATGATGATTCTCAATGAAAGATGCATTGAAAAGTGAAAAAGTTATGAATAGAATGCAGTATTTACAAGAATGTATTACATATTATTATCCTGCCCATAAGATTCAAGTCATTACTGAAAATGAATGCCCACTCCCCACCCATCTCCCCAGGTGGAGTAGAAATATTTAATATATTCTATTAAAATAGTGCACTCCATTCCCTCATGTTTCTTTTCCTAAGAATCTTCATTTCCTGTAAATAACACATATAAATACGCCTCTTAAAATAAAATTCAGTCATCCAATTATCAAACTGTGCCAGTCACAATCCGACCATTCTACCTTGTAAAACCATTTCTTTAAATCATACAAAATTTGCTGTTAGTGTTTATCATACAGACTATTTATTGCATGTGTTGTGATGTGGATATGCATGTGTGTTTATGATATGATTGAACACTGTTTACTGTGTGGTGTCATTTTGTAGATATAAGTTCAGTGGTACGATTTTATCTTCTTCTAGAAAAGAACTAAATGTTTGTTCTTACTCTTTTTGATGAAGAAAAGAATCATAACTTTTGGTCTTATTTCAAAATGATGCAAATGTGATAAAAAATTTGAAATAGATTCATAAAAAAAAAATTGGGGGGTGGGGGAATTCTTAAAAAGTCCAAGTAATACTTAAAATTTTAAACAATTGAACATTTGTTGACAGGAGTTGTTCATTTTAAAATCTTATTATACCTTTTATAGAATTAACCTGAATTGTTATTGTAATTAATGTCTGAATGACCAAATGTTTCACATAAAAATGAACACATTTTGAGAATTTCCTTTTTACTGGGTGACCAAAACTTGGAAATAAAATATAATGTGTTAATTACTGAGACAGTAACGTTCATTTGGAGAAGCAAAGACAAAGGATGCAGGATGTTCTCTTAGTTTGAACAATTATAATTGTTATTTTTACTTGTTCATTGTAGATGAGAAGTGTTAATGACCAACCTCAAAACGCTGCTTATAATGATGTTACAACGTTTGCAGAATTGAACAAGCTATCCAGTAATATCAAAATTCCAATTATAAATTTTTTAGTTCAAAATGTTTTTTAATATTTCTTATGTTTCCTTAAATGTTTTTTTTTTGTCTTTTAACCATCAACAGGGTAACTTGTTTCTCAGCTACTTCAAATTATTCATTCAGCGGAATACGGTTCAATTTGAATATTTAAATTATAGACACGTTTGCATATTTTAGCCAGTGTGTGGATAATCTGTCGCTCATTTCAGATGAAAAATTCCTTTCAAAGACATATTTGTATTTATAGAAAATACACTGTATCTCACCTTTTGGACAAGATTACAGCCATTTACATAAATATTTTCCAGCACAAAAAACAAAATCATGTATTTACTAAGCCTTCAGCCCCTCTATGATCTTAAAAATATGCATGTATATAACCAATGGAATTTCTAATACAAATCTGACAATTTAGGCTGATAGCAGATACCTTTCAAGGTATTGTTTTTTTTTAACTTTCATTTCAATTAACAATTTTACAATTTTGGGGATTAGCTTTGTAGTAATGTTATAACATCCACCTGTTTGTAAGGACTGAAAATTACTTCAGGGCTGTAATATGACTTTCTTGATATTGATTACAATACTTTACCTATTTGCTCTATAGTGGAATCTGCAAATAATTAATAGATTTGTTGTATGATTTCTTTTACCAAGTTCAAAGATGAGATATTTTAAAATACACTCCTCATGTATTAAATCATAGCATACCAAGTTTTTTTATTTTATTTCATGTGTAATGTAACTACTACTATCAGTTACGTTGGAAGACACAGGTGGTGGACAGATTTGTGGCTTATAGCCAGACAGTAGGGCGGCCAGATGTCCAGCTTTAGATTGGACTGTCCCATGTGCCGGTGCAGTTTCCTCCATCTGGTATATGGCCTTTCACCAGACATGTACTTTCTGACATTTCTAATGAAAGCATTTAAAGCAAACAAGAGCAATCAAGATTGACTTTTTTTGTTGCCCTCTACTTATTCATGTACTGTACTGGCTTCTGTAAGCCTACACAAATGCAGATGCATTTAACACTGTTCAAACAGCCATAGGTTGTAGTACTTCATTGTTCACATTTAGTAAGTTTTGACATTGTGAAATATTGTTAGGTGCTGAAGGCTTTTTTTGGACTACAAGGTGTTAAACTAGATTCATTACTAGCAGCCCATGTTTTATTTTGTATCTGCAGAGTTCTTGATGTGTTTCCCTCCATTCTGATGACATATCAGCGCAATCCTCAGACCAACATTTAATATAAAGCACAGAATTGTTGGGTTAGTCACTCTGTTTAAAGACTGTCAATGGGCAAGTGAAAAGTACTTGTATTTTCTGCCTTTCCTTTGAAGTGGCTTTTCACATGAAGTGAAACATTATGTTGTTTAAAATGAAATTGTCAGAATGCCAGTCTATCGTGCAGTCTCTTAGATGTTTGGTTAATACTGAGCTAAATACAAGAACCATCAAGACCAAAATTTCTCTACTTTATGACAGAAACTACATTATACAATGATGTGTTGTGTCACTGATGACCAACATGTGACATTGCTTTTGTTGTCCTTGAATAATGCAATGGTTATATTCCATCTTGTATTGTACAAAACTTGTATTAGTTGATAAAAACACAAAGGCAACATAAAAAAAAAGATTATATTGCACGCTTCAAAATATCATTAATTTTAGTATTTTCACCAACCTAAATAGAAAACAGCAGTTGCTGGCAGAATTAAGACCAGTTAACAATGACAATATCCTTTAGGATATTTGGTGCTTCATCTATGAATGATTGTAGATTAAATGTAACCCGTTTCATGCTGGTCTGACTTACCATTAACATATTACTTTAATGCTCATTTATGTTGGAAGGTGATTGTAATGAAGGTCATTTATATCGTTGTTTCTGTTTTATGAAGATGTTTTGACATGGTGAGTGTGACATACCAAGGTAATAAATAATTGCAGCATAGATTTATTGAATACAGTTTGTGGTTGGCCTTCACACATGAAGTTGTGCTGGTTTGATGAAGTTAATCATTTTGTGTTGTTAACTATTTGACCTATTATTTGCTACCAACTACCACTTGGAACCTTAATCTCCCAACAATGAAAGATATGGCACCTGACAGCATAAGCTGTTATTACTTTAATTCACCAGAATAGTAACAGGAATAATTGAATTAGGCATAAACTTGGTGTGCCGATCAAAGAAAGCAAAGCAAATTTTTGTGGAACAAAATTTTCTGTGTTGTTCGAAAGTGATGTCACACATACAGTGAATGTAATTTTATTGGGACCATCTGGGCCCGAAACAATTTCTGTGGGCCCAAATTTGTGAGGCCCAATATTTTCGGGACCCTTGGGGCCCACATTTCTTTATATTGCAATAACTCTGCAACTGTAAGTTGGATTGCTGTAAGATAGTAGTCAAATTGTAGTCAAACTTGGTATACTGTTGCAGCATTGCTGCTCTAGTTTCCACCTCAAATGCATTTGGGACACAAATTCTTTGGGCCCACATTTATGGGCCCAATATATTTGGGCCACATTTACTTTATATTGCAATAACTCGGTTGTAACCAAACTTGGTATACAGTTGTTGGTTAATAGCTGGTACATGTGGGCATAAATGATGACATACAACACTTTAATATTCCACTTGACAAGGAACCATGGTGTCCGTTGGACTCTTGTTCAAATTCTTTATTTCTCAAGGTCTGACTTTATTTACAGAATTAGAGAATATTTAAATATCCTAATACAGTTAAATATAATATGATACAAACAAAAACGATGAAAATGATATGTTATGCTGCTCTTGTCCTATTTTGACTCCACATAAATTTGCCTCTGTTTACAGGTAGTATGTAATTTACAAGCCTTTTGATGCAAAAATAGTCTTCATATAACATTAACACATTTTTCTCACTTTCTATCTCTTATTATTGGCATGAAGTGTTTCAGAGGAAATTGCAGGCACACTTTCACAGATGTATCATTTCACTGTAAACTTAAAGTATCTTCTCTCACATGTCTTGCAAAAATCTGACAAATACTAATATCTCTTATTTCCACGACTGATGGGGGGGATATTGCAACTGTAGCACATGAATTGCAAGTTACTGTTAGTCTGCAAACCAACATTACCATAGACAGTGAATGGCTTTCATCAATTAGTGAGGTATACAAGCAATAATACTAGTAAAAATGATTATAACTTTCATTTTTATATTAATTTTACTCTGTATCACACATATTTTAAGCCTTGTGACAATTTTATGTCCTGTAGCAGCTGATCCTGTCAGCACTGTTGTAAAACTATCTCACCAAATACCAGAAAATATCCCACAAAGTCAAAAATTCATTTCATTACCAAACACGTTTGCATCCAAGCAATCGCTGAATGGCTTACTCTTAGTACTGTATATCTGTCCAAATAATTTGTATGAAAATATGCCAATTTCTTATAAAAACACAAATAGAAGACAAAGCTTTCAAAATCGTTCCAAAAATAGATTTCTCAATGTGCAAGCTTTATTTAAGAAACAAGCACTGTGGATGGGAACGTACACATACTAGTAGCCATCGTCTCGGTATATGATTTCAGAGACTGATTCTACATTTTGCATGAATGAGTCCCTACACTGAGGGGAACATGCAGTAAAGAAAAACGGTAGATGGGCGACACCAAAGGCCCGGCTGCATGGACGGATGATCCGCAGTCCAGGCCCATACAACGGTCCGTGACAACATTCACAGATGGTGTAGCTGGAAATAAAAGAGATGAAAGTTGGTAATCTTGATTTTGGAGGCAACTCAAACCTCATACACAATGAAAAGATGGCATTGAGATAACAGACATAGGTAATAAATATAATTCATTGGATAAGGTGAGTTGCTAACCAGACAACAGACTTACCAGTGCTGAAACTCAGCATAATATTTTTTTTTAAAGTTTATATGTATTTGGTGGCCTAGACAGCATAATTGAGTTCTTTTAAGTAAATTATAATTTTTAAAAAGTGAAAATAATCTCTCTTACAAAAAGAGGAACATTAGGAGAAATTAAAACTGCCCGATGTGATATCAGCAGGTTGATTTTGAAGACAACATGATACATTCAGGTCCTGTATATGTGCTATTAAAATACTAGCTCTGACAACTTAGTCCTGTAATACCTGTATGCAATCAATGTAGCACTTCCTTAGGCACACCAATTACATTCAGTCACAGGACAGTGTATATAGCAGGGCTAAATAAACTTACACAAGTCATTGCCAATAATTTCCAATTTTTCTATTATAGTCTTACTGATGTAAGTAAAGTTAACATGCATACCTGTCCAGATCTCTCTGTAATTCACTGGAGATCTGTACCTTACTTTCAATGTCCTCCTGTTTACAGATTAGCAGAGCTAAATCAGTAAGTCTCTGTGAAGATTCAATGAAAGAAATATCAACTGTTAGCTACTTGTTTGTACATCTCACTATGAAGAGAATCAGTTTAGCTAATTCCAACGGTTAACCATGTAAAAGAACATTCTTGTGCAGTCAATTTAAAAACTCAAGATTGTCTGGTTCATTTTATAACAAGAATACATTACACTCTCAAGATTTACACATGATTGATCGACAATGTAAATAGGCCTGACGAGCAAAAGAGTTATTTATGCGGCCTGGAAAATTATTGGATAAAGAATAGCATATTCTCATTTTCACAAATATTAAAGGTAGACTGAAGAGTTTAAAAATGTTGGGGGACATCATCATCCGATCAGCTCTCCATTTCATGCATATAGAGGGTATTCTCCTCTAGAATTGCCTTTAATCACATTCTAATAGAAACCCCCAAAATTAAGAATGTGTATCATGAAACAGAAATTATTACACTAAGTTCAAAAACCGATCTATACATCTTGGTCAACGTTTATTGACATCATCATTTTGCTAGGTAAACTCGCTATATTTTAACCAGATTTTACTTCATTCCTGGATAATTATTTGTTACTGACTCTATACTAAATGTTTGACCTCACCTGCGGATTATTCTGGCTGTTCTCTCTCCAAAATAGAGGATGCATAAAATTATTATACACCCTAAGGGATCTCAAATTGGAAAGCTTCAGAAAACTGCAGGGCAATGCTGCTAGCTGATTCCCTTCGAGGTTCAGGAAACGTAAACATCTGCGAGAAAAGATTTATTTCCTGTCAATAGTACCATCTCATTTTGAAGTAGTAATGTTGTTTTGGAGTTCAAACAAATACTACCCATAAATATATGAGTTTTGATTTCAAAAGTTATGATGGTCAGAGATTTTTAAATGCCTACCTCTCTGCCAGAGTGTAAAACTGTATTAGACGAACTGTTAAAGATGACAAAACTGTATATGATTGAATACAAATTTTCAGCACATCTAACATATTTCCTACGATAATGTTACAAGTGCTTAAAAGAAAGAAAAACACCCCCAGCAAATCATTGAAGTTTACTTATACAGACCCCCAGCTTTAGTCAACTCACTAATAAAAAACAATTCCATCCAAAATTCACAAAATTTGTGGCCTCCACAAGCTACATTTGGAGAACAACTTGTTAGTAAGATATTTTGAAGGCTAGTAATATTGTCATTATTACTATCAAGTTGTTGAAAATCCAAGGGTAACATTTGGGGTGGTCGTTTTAACATCAAAACACAAACACAATGATATCAAACATTTTCAGATACAGTGACTACAAATTGAATATTAAAACAAAAAGTTTACAAATCTTTGCATAAAACTGCTGCATAATTCTTTTCACATTAATATCATAAGAACCAATGATACCTAACAGGGATACTCCTAACAGAAAATATACTCCATGTCATATAGTAACTATATAAACTAGTAGCTGAAATACTTTACAAATCACAACCATTTTACCTCAACTGCTTGACTTCATTTGGCAAGAAGGACAGTTTGTTGTAAGACATGTCCAAGTACTCCAGGGATAGCTGGAAAAGACTGAGGAATCAAAACAAAAATGCAAACAGATTGTGAAAACTTTTACAAATTTGTGTTTTAGCAACTGGTCTTGATTAAAAACACTATCCTGTCACAGAGTCAGATGACATGACACCAACTTCATTGACTAAGAATGCAACACTGGACAAACATTTTGTTTCTTTCAAACAAAGTTTCATTATTGTAATCTTTAATCTGATCTATATTGAATTTTACAAACACATCCACTTCCAGCAGGAACATTAATTATCAACTTGTCCGCCATATTTGGGGTTTATGATTAATTACCTACAAGCATGATACATCTTTTCAGCTCATTTGTTTACATTGAACACATGATTCATAACTAATTTTTTTTCTTCTTATCATATTTGATGATAATGACAAATTCTGAAATAGCTCATTTCCCACCCCACTGCAAGTTCTTCAATATTAGCTCTAGACCCAGGCCTGGTTTAACCCCTCCAGAAGTCCTGGAACCATCCAGGCCTGGTTTAACCCCTCAAGAGATCTTAGCACCATACAGGCCTGGTTTAACCTCTATAGAGGTTCTAGATTCATCCAGGCCTGCTTTAACCTCTTAAGAGATCTTAGAACCATACAGGCCTGGTGTAACCTCTCTAGAGGTTCTAGAACCTATCAAACTGATTGACTCTAGAAGACTGAGATATAGGCATCTCAATGTCAGTTTATCCATCCAAATTATTTATTACTGTTCTCAAGTTGACATGACTGGTATAAATATCAGTGAAATTTTTATTTATAGCCGACCTTCCTGATCGGTCTGGGATCGGTTACATATTCCAAGCCATTGTCCTGCAGAACAAACTACAGTGCCTGCAATTGCTGTATCAGAAACAAATCTGTTGTCATTCGGATCGTCTAAAGCGACATTTTTGTTACAGGTTATTTAGTCAAAATCTACCAATGAAATAAAGTCCTTTGCTCTTTCAAATGATCAACTTTCCTGATTGGTCAGTGCTCAATTATATATTCCTTGCGAACACCCTGAGAACAAAAGTGACAGTTTGCTGCATTTGATGTATCAAAATAAATTGGTTATCATTTGAGCCATTCTGGAAACAAAGTCATTTGGTCAAAATCTATTCAAAACTTTCTTTACTCATTCAAAGTTTTGTGTGTAATTTCCCACTAAGCTTTCTGTTGTTGGTTCACTAACTCTTTAGCCAGCAAAGTATAAGTGGAAACTGACTAGATGGTTGGCTATAGATATTGCAAGAGCACATTTTCTTTCTTTCTTAACAATTAGCAAGTCCTTCAAACAACCTGACAGCTTGTTGTGAAGAAAGAGGATGCCTTTCAGGCTTCATGCAACTCCAAATGGAATCTTTATAGTCTGGCAAGACAAGTAATACGCCAAGAGGTCGACCAAAACAGGTTACAAAATTATCAGCACATTCAGAAAGATTGACGACGTCTAAAAGTTTCAAAGTCACTTCTTTATGTATTCTTTGCCTCAAAGCAAAGCAAATCTATTTCAAAAGCAAATTCACTTGTAAAATCGCCACCCTGCTTATTTCAGAGTTTCCTGGAATAAAGTTGGGTGTGACCTCAGCCATAATGTGTCCAAGATACTTTAACTTCTGACTAACAAGTTCAGAAAATAAATTAAAACATCTATCACCCAATTCATGTAGCCCGTTTGGATAGCCCAGTTGGTTTAAAGTGCAAGAGGTAATTTCCTGAGATCAGAGCAAATCAGATCCTGTTCAAAACTTAATTGTTTACTCCTTACAAGAGAGACAACCACTTGAAAACATTGCTGCGTTTGCGCAGCAGAGAAAGAGGGCTGTTAGCTCAGTGGTTAACGCCGGTGCCTTTCAATCATAAGGTCCTGATTTCGAGTCACTCCAAGATTAATGTATGTTGTCCAGTTACAGAGTTGTTGACAATTGACAATTCATAATCATGGACGTTAAATATGAATCTAAGAGACTGACTTCGGTCAGCTTGCAGCTTTGATAAGCCAATGAGGCTTCTTCGCGAGTTCCTGCTTGCAGGAGGATCTAAAATACATACAAAATACATACAGATGAAAAACTTACTTGATTGGAAGAGTACTGATGAGACAGAATGATAGCACCAGTGTCTTTAACTTGACCAGTTTATGGATGTCCTGCGGCAGTTCTTTAAGCGGATTATTCCTCAACTTGAGGATTTCAAGATTCCTGAACGACAGCACCTCATGAGGAAGATGCTTGAAAATGTGACAACAGACATAAATCATGATTATGAAAATTCGCTAGAGTATTACGATATGAATGGAAACATTTCTTAATCTAGAAGAATGACCCGATTAGATTAATGGCAAGATTATTACTTTGGCTTTTATAATACTACTTTGGCTAAAATTGTTTTCACGACACACAAAATGTTTAATTCTTTTAATATAAAATATAATGTGTCATTTTTTAAAATTAGTTCTTGTTTCTCTTTTTGCAAATCTATTGAATATTTTTAAGTTCATTATTATCATAATAATATGATGTGGTAGCAGCTGACAAAAATGTCCAATGCAGTCAGTAATTTATCAAGCCTCATACTGCCAAATCCCCTCCAAAATGGACAAACTGCTACAAAAAATACGCTAGGATGACATTATCTACATTGACTGTTTAATAATATTTTAAAAAATTTATGGAAAAAAAAAACTAATATAGCTCAGGATGTTTCCTAGAAAAATATCACATGTTAGTTCAAATTGCCAGTACTTACTCTGAAGTCATTAAAAGATAAATTGAGGTAGGTAATGGTTCTGTTCAGTGGACTGACCTCTGGCAAAGAGGCGATAAAGTGGGCCTGTGGGAGGAAAGACATAATCTAATTACACATCCATGCACAATGTGAAGACTTTACAATGCATTAGGTTGTTACTCTGTGAAATTCTGGCCCACCCCTATAATGTGTACCTGTGGTTGGATGCACCTCAATCTAACTAAGAGATCTATTTGGTAATCCTATTAAAATGATGTGTCCCACAAATGTTATGTAACATTTTATTATTTCCTTTAACACACACCATTTAAAAGTTCTTTTAAAAGTTCTTTTAAAGTACGTAAAGTTCATTAAACTTCATTTAAAACTTCACCCTTTGTGATGCATCTGTGATATATAAAAAAGTAAGCTGTTTGCATTTAAAATTTCTTTGCTAATTTCAAATACCAGGTTACAAAAACTATGATGTACCATGATCAAAACAAGATTGTTTTTATGGAGTGATGGAAAACCACCAGAAAATTCAATGAATCCATTCAATTTTGAAATTTGTCACCTCAGGATATCTTCACCATGGATAACCGAAACTTGAAAGTTTCAGAATGATTCAGTTTTTCCCATTAATTGTTATGAAACGTGACTAGTTCAGCTTACGAACTGTGATGTTATTGTATTTTATTGTCATATAACGTTTTGATGAAGTCACCAAAACCATGAATCCAAAATAACTGCTTGAAAATCTAACTGAGCATTCAGTTTTGACAGACTAACCGATCAGTATCCTGTTAGCCAAAATCATCACCTCCATAACTGATGGGTAGCCTTCTATCACAAAATAACACCAAAGGAGTAAAGGTGAAAAATGACATCCCCCCTCCCACACCCCTCTCTTATAGATCAAACACACATCAATTATGCCCCTAAACCACTAGCTGCCCATCTGTGCAACAGCCAACTAATCTGGTTCAATGATATTATTCAACACATCAGCATGAAGTTTATAATACACTTTCAAGTGTGTGGTACCTTCAAGCTAAGGGCTAGTCCTCCATTGACAAGACAATCAAGCACAGCTAGCTCAGAGGGACTGATTGTTGCTGCTGAGTTGGAATCCTCTAAAACAAAAACAAAACAACGAAAAAAATGTAAACTTTTCACATCTACTAAGATCACGTTACTGCTCAGCAACATCGTTAGCCAGGCATGTATTCTTCATTTACTTTTAACGATGTATTTCTAATAACATGACATAGGACAAGGCTTTCCATAGCTAATGTGTTTTGATGTATTTACAGAAAGATTTAAAATATGAGATTTAGAAAATTATAATATGTTTTCTTTCTTTCTTCTTTTTTTGTGAAATAAAAAATATTGCAACTTATTTACTTTATGTGAATAATAACCTGTGATGACACACACTGACTACACCAACATCTGATTTTGAGTTGTGTCAAACCAGGACACGACAACGTTTACTGGTTACCATGCCTAACATATTCATGGTGTGGTATACCATACACGTTAATACACATGGAACTTGTGCACACCAAAATGTTGAGGATTATCTACTGACTAATATGATAACATATTTAAAGGAAGGTACCAGGGATATATGCTTGCCCCTAAAGGTTGAACCCCAAAAAATGTGGTCCCAAATGGTCCCAAACATATTGGGCCCCACAACTTTGGGCCCACAGAATGTGTCCAAATATGCATTTGAGGCGTAAAGTAAAATTTGTGCCTACCCGGCCCAAAAGTGCACCCAGAATATTTTGGGGCCCAGATGGTCCCAAAACAAAAATTGTAGGCCTCCATGTACCAGCTATAAAGCAAAAACTGTATACCAAGTTTGAATACAATCCAATTTAAAGTTATAGAGTTATTACAATTAAAAATTTTG
>JAIPMN010085328.1:0-11757 GCA_020650975.1 Apostichopus californicus | reverse complement strand
AAATGTTCCACCACCCCATTCACAACTTGTCCCAAAATATCAACCGTGTCACACCTTGGCATTGGGAGTTAATTGCATTAAATGTCTAAAAATTAACTTTGAACTTGTATACATAACTTCACACACAAAGGTCACCCGTGGGTCAACCAATTGACATTTTTGATCGGTGAGACCTAAATAGAGTATCAAAACTGTAAAAATTCAAACATTTTTTCTTTGCCCATTTTCTCCCCCCAAAATACTATTTTTGGTTCCTTGCTTTAGCAAAAGGAACCTATGTAGTCAGGTTGGCGTGTATGTGTGTGTGCGTGTGTGGGTGCGTTTGTTTTTCTATCTGACCGAGGACTTGAACAAAAGAATTTCAGGTCCTCGGTTGTGATTTCTAAAGAATCACCACGTCCTCGGAAGAATTCTATTGTATGGGGTATTGTTAAGTTTAGGGTACGTGGATTTGAACAATGGAAAATACAATGGGGTCCTCGGTTGGAATGAAATACAAACATGCGTGTGTGTGTGTGTGTGTGTGCGTCTGTGACACTTGCTTGGGTACGCTCTATCTCAATAAGGGAATGTTGGATTGAGGCCAAACTTGGACTGTAGATCCGCCATATGGAGGTGTGCCCTATTGTTTTTGGTGCCCACAAAGGTCACCAAAGGTCAGTTATGGTCCAAAAACCGAAAATATTAAAACTGCAATAACTCCCAGTGCCAATGTGCGACAAGGTTGATATTTTGGGACAAGTTGTAAACTGGTTAGGCAAACATTTTGAAATTGAACATTCATGTGATCCGAGGTCACCAAAGGTCAATTAATGTTAAAAAACAAGTAGTTTTGCGATAACTTGAGAACGAATTGTCCGTTAGGGTTGGGAGTTGCTTCAATGTAATCCAATTGTCGACCCGCATCTGGGTGACCCTTGACCTCAATTTGACCTCTGGTGACCTTTCAGTGTTTTGGGGATTTTTACAGTTTCGATGCTATTTTCAGATGTCAAAGGTAACTTCTGATCATAAATGTCATTGGGATGACCCCCATGTGACCTTTGTGTGTGAAGTTATATGGGGTCAAAGTTTTCGGTCGGAGTTATAGAGCTGTAGATGACATCCAACAGGACCAAAGCCCTAATAAATTTGTAAAACATCACAAATGTGCAGTATAGACTATGTACACTTAACAATAAAGCCCTATACATCTCAATACCTCTATGTATTAAGATATATATTGTAATATGGTGTTTTGCTTCTCCTGCCACATTGCTTGATCAATGCTCTTGAAATATTTTCTCTTGGTTCTTTATGGAATTGTTTATAAAAGGTAATACATTTTTTAGCCTTACAGCATTTCAGCTACAAATTATGAGGCAATTATAGCTTAATTTTGTGCATTAATCATCTGTGGTTACATCTCATCTGATAGAAGGTTACATCTACAGTAGGTGTCAACCATGGTTTTGCTGTCACCACCTGACCTACTGGTTCCAGAAATGCTTGCAAGCAGTAAAGCAATAAACAAAGGATGTTAGGCATCTGAAGTTTAGAGAGCTGCAAATGTGACCAGTAATACCACTAGTAGCCCGGAAGTGTCTTACAGTTTCCTCCTGACATGGCAGTAAAGCCTTAATTTGACAATGGAGTTAGAACAGTCTAAACAGCTTAGATTGAACGGTTGCAAAGATATTGTTTGCTTAAAAATACTGTATAAAATACAATTGTGAAATCATATCAAGTTTGAAAGGTCTTCCTGATAGCTAGTGCTCTTTTAACGATATTTTTGTTTGTTGGAATTGGCTTTAAAGCACTGTACAAAATGAAGGATAAACATCTTGTTTGTCCTTTATAAGAGTTTCTGTAAAGTAGAATAGATCAGTAATTACTTTTGCACAAGACACTGTATGCATTGAAATGTCTGTTAACAAATATACCGTAAATAATGTACACCTACAATAACTTTCTTATCTGATTCACTGAGCATCACAGTATGGGCACATCAGTAGAACTAAGTTTCTGCAGCTTTGCTCTAGAGGTCATAGGTCAGTTCACATAAATATCAATGAGATTTTAGAAACAAATGGGAGAACACACAGTTAACCTTAGATGTGGTTTTGTAGATTTTCTTTCCTTCCTTACAATATATGTGATGTATATCCCATTAAGCCGATCAGAGGTCAATACTTATAGTAGCTGCTTTGACTTCATTTAGTGTGTGGATTTTCTGTGCGAGTAACCAGAATGATACTCTCTTATGTGGAGCTCAAGAGAAGTTCAAGTCTCAGACAAGCTGTTGGTTACATCTCAAACATCACGTTTCAGAAATCTTCTGATTAAGGCTAGTCTAAAATGAAAGTTATTGATGTGATTAGTTGGCAAAGAATAACTCACTCATTGGATTGATTGTTGTTTCTCTCTTCCATAGGCATCCATCTTCACCTTCAGCCAACTGAAAGAAGAACTTTCTTTAAAGCTAACCCAAACTGACTGTGGGAATTTAGGCCGCTACTTTTCACTACCACCTGATCTAGTGCAGACCATTATTGCAAGTCCCTTGCACTCAAATAACTTTCTGCTTGCCCTTGAAGAGAGAGGAAACATACACCCTTCAAATGTGAATCGATTAACTGATGCACTCATTGAGCTGAAGATCAACCATACTCACTTATTAACAGAGACGTACATGAAGCTAAGAGGTAGGCCACTAATCATTAGCTCTCTTTGTAATTTTGTGTTTTGATTCACCTCTTGTACTTTCAAAATGCAATTAAGAGAGGTCTTGATCTTCATAAAGTATAGCTCAACGATCATTCATGTTTTCCTTCATATAGCAAAACCTCTTTATGGATAGTGATAGACTATCACCTGCCAGCTCACCCTCCCACCCCCCCCCCCCAGAAAGATTTCACTTTATGCAATACACAACACAGGTGGTGATTTATTCCAGATGCTGGAAACCAAAATGTGTACAACAAAATATCCTATGTATGTACAAGTGGGCAAAAATCACCTTGTGCCATGATGTGTATCATGCAATCAGCATGCCTGTACATCTCTGTGGATATTTAACAACACTGGAAACTTCAACTTGATGTCTACCTTAAACATTTCAGATCAAGAGACTGAATACGATAAATTCCTCGCCGGCCTCTCTGCTCATTTGACATTTTCCATAACAGAGAAACTGTGTGATAACTTTGAAGTTACTGATGAGAACAAGAACACAGTTATCTCCAGTCAGAATCCAGGACTCTCCTTCCTCCTGACAATTGATGAGATGGGTATCATTAATCCTTCTGATGTCAGCAAATTAAAGTCACCTTTAGAGGAATATCGTCTTCTCCAGGCATTAGCTAAGATACACGAATACCAGTCCTTGGTACTTTCTGACAAAACCATGCCACAAGTTGAAGGTAGTGTAAATTCATGTGTATGTAACAAACTTTTACACCCCACTGGTACAAGTGTCGTGCCAGTTTTAATGAACATTCCTGACTTAAGACTTCATAGCTCGAAAACAGTTAAACACACAAAATGCACTCATTATTTAAAAATATTATGTGTGGATTACAGGATATTTTAGGAATATAATGAAGATATAATAGAATATATAATATATTAGATATAATACTTAGATATAATACATTTTAGGGATATAATGAATATATCTTATATTTATATCTTATATTTATATCTTATATAATATTTATATCTGATATTTATATTTATATTTATAATATATATATATATATATATATATACATATTATATCTTATATATATTTATATCTTATATAATATATCTAAATATAATATATGTATATATAAGGGATATCATAAATATATCATGAATATATGAATATTTTAGGGATATAATGAAGACTGAGATGTCAAAATATGTTTTGAACTGAAGCACATTGATGCAACTCACAGCTTCATAGCATTGTACGTTGTTGAGAAATATCATAATGCAGGTTTTCACTTTAGTGTGATGAGTGCATTGTTCTACTGTGTAATCTGTGATGTCATACAGTGACTATACCAATAGCTCTTTCTCCTGTAAAATTAAAGTTATGATATTAACCATTTGAAAATGATTTAGCCGTGTCCCAGGAAGCTGCAGTTTGCAGTGTACTCAAATGACTTCACAATTAAACAATGCTCCTAATTATGGAGGAGTCCTACTTGATCAGTGACAAATAAATAAAGACAGTATCAATTCTTTCCATTTATGACAGCAATCATTGTGCAATGTTTGTCTCTATATAAAAGAAAATTCATCTTTAAGTTGGGATTTTTCAATAGTGGTACATGTAGTGTCTTTGAAAATTTAATTGCAGATAGAGAACTGTATCTGATGGTATGAATGAAATATAATAACACCTGCGTTTCCAATTGTTTCAGGTCTGGATGTATGACACTATTTGTTATGATTGCTGTTTGTATTACTGAGTCATTTTTAAACTGAATAGCATGTTTGAGCAATGACAGTGTCTTAGTTTGTGTTAGGAGTGAGTTTCCTTTACATTTGAAGATTATACTACTGTAGTTGTTAATAAATGTTACCAAAGATACAGTGTTACCAGGTTGCCCAAACTATTGATATCAAAGCACACTTGTTTTCAGTATGGTAGATATTCTTCATATTCTGTCATAAATTGTGAAACATTTTAACTTGTTTTAATAGAAATTGAACTGTGCTTTCTGTTTCCTTGTTTTAAAGACAAAGAGAACTTATTCGTGAAATGCTTACAACAGAAGATGAAGAGTTGGTTTGAAACCATGACTCCTGTCCCCTGGATGAAGTCTTGTCAATGGAAATCTAATGATCTCTTTATAGCCAGCGGCTTAGTCTTAACAAATTCTGTTTCAAAAATATCAAGCAGAGAAGTTGACCAGAAATGTAAGCTACACTACAGAGATATCTTTATTCATGAAAGACTGAAAGCAGAGACTCGAATCATTCTGGAAGGACAACCAGGCTCCGGCAAGACAATGCTCTCCTCTCAGTTGGCCTATGACTGGTGTTGTGGAAAGCTTATGGATATCCCCATGGTCATCTATCTGCCCTTGAAAATTGTTGATGACATGACAATTATTCAAGCTATCAAGATGTTCTACATCCGTAAAGGCATTCCCATCACAGAAGAGGATATTGAGTCTATGCTTAACAGTGGTAAGAAGAAAGTCTACCTCATATTGGATGGGTTAGAAGAATACAATGGTGTAACCAAAGATGGAAGTCCCTCAGAGGTCATGAGAGTAATGACAAAGGAGAAACTGTCCAACTGCATTGTTATGATCACAGCTAGGACAGATTATACCAAGCATCTACCTCCAGGTCCAATGTTGAAGATAGGAAGCTTCGGTGAGGATGAGAGGAAAGAATACATTAAAAAAGTCTACTCTGATGATCTCAAAAGGCAAGAAGAAGTAAAGGAATTGATTGATTATGTTCCATTTATTCTTGATCTTTGTAATGTTCCACTACTCTTTGTGCTGTTAGTACATAACATTGATAGATTAGGAAAGTTACAAGTGGGTCAGCTTGACAGGGTTACTCCGTTTGTGAAGGCCATTGTAGATATTCTGTGTCCTATGCAGGATGAGGACAAACATAGTCATCTGTCTGGCCAGAAAACATATATTACATTGGAGGAACTTGCATTTAATGGCCTCTGTAAAGGAAACCAACAATTGTTTTGGCAGAAAGACTTTGTGGATAGAAGTGTCACTAATAGCAAAGCATGGATAGATTCTGGGATACTTGTTGTTGAGGAAGGAACTCCATTTAATTCCCCTGATAGAAATCTTCAGACTGAGTCAGGCAGTGGAACTCCCCAGACTGATTCCTTCAGTGATGAGACACTGAACACATCTAATGTTACTTCAGAGATAGAGAGAGGGGTATCCCTTGATCCTGATCTCTTGGGATCTCTTGGAGATCTTCAGACTGAGTCAGGCAGTGGAACTCCCCAGACTGATTCCTTCAGTGACGAGACACTGAACACATCTAATGTTACTTCAGAGATAGAGAGAGGGGTATCCCTTGATCCTGATCTCTGGGGATCTCTTGGAGATCTTCAGACTGACTCATGCATTGGAACTCCCCAGACTGATTCCATCAGTGTGGAGTTACTGAACACATCTAATGTTACTTCAGAGATAAAGAGAGGGGTATCCCCTGATCCTGATCTGTCAGCATCTTTCAATCAATCAGAGAGAAAACCAATATTGGAATCGCAAGAGAAGAAATCAAAACCTTTACAGAAAGGAAAAGCTGCAAAATATGTCTCTTTACAGGTTAAATTCCTTCATAAGTTAATCCAAGAGTGGTTTGCAGCACAGTATTTAGCCCGCCTCTTCTGGGGTCACAAGTCAACTGAACACCATTACAAGTATCAATTGTTCAGAGAACACCTGGCTAACATAGACCCAGCTGATCTCCATTATGTCTTGCGCTTCACTTGTCACATCTGTCCTCCCAGCTTTCATGTCATTGCCAGTTTTCTAATGAGAAACTTTAAAACAGGAGATGGTGAGATTCCTGATTACATCATGAACTGCATCTGTCTTTGTTTTGCTGAGCATGATGGTTACAAAGGACACAAGGTCAAAGACATTCTCAAAGAGGTCTGTAGAAGAGAATCCGTCAACTTCAGCTCTGAAGATAGTCGACTGCTGCTGAGGTCAAAGGTTTCTATGCTCACATTTGCTTCAAGATCAAAGGTAAAGTGTGAATACAACTTTCTTAGCTCAAATACACAGCAAACCTCTGCTTATATCCTGATATCTGTGATACATAATCTGAAGTGTGCATGAATACAACATTCAATTTTCCAGTGTCAAGTACAGCATCAATCTGTAGGATACAAAATTCAAGGTGTATAATTTCACCAATTTGTGCTAAAACTTAAGTAAATCTAGTATGTTGAGATATTGATGATGTAAGTTTATTTATATATGTTACCTCTTGAAATGTAGCTCTCAATCCAGAGAACAAATTTGATCTTTAGTACAAGATCGACCTAATGTACTCATTCTGGTTATATCAGACTATACAGTGGCAGATCATTCTGGGATGTGTGAATCATTTTTAATACAACATTATCATATGCTGAACCATCTATTTAATTTACAAGATCAGTGTATCGTAAAGTACACATTTCGTCAATGGTATTAAAGAAAGGTTGGCTATTAATCAATCCTTAGTGTTGCTTTAGGATATTGTGATGGATGGGACAACTTATAGCTGATTTTGTGCACTACATGACACATATTACAATTTTCATATCTTCAATAGCACACAAAATTAATCGTAATGTCTCTCTTCAGGTTTCTAAGTTTATGTTTTCCACTTGTTATTGTTGGGTACTGATTTCAGGTTGACATATCTGTGGATTATTTCCAGATTCCAATCAAATGTCTGAAGCTTTCAGATGTTGTGGAAAAAATTACAGAGAAAGCCCTGATCTTGAAGGCTGATGTCTCGCTGGGAGTTTTGAATACCCTGAGGGCTATTGAAGTGAATCGGTGGGACCAGAAGCTGATTGAACAAGATTATGAAGATCTCATTAAATTCATTATCAACAATGAAAAGGTTGAAGTAGCACGGTGAGGACTAATTAAAAGTTGGCACACAAAACTCAAGCTTTCGCTCTATGTGATATTGAAAATAAGGATATATTGGAATGTGTGATTTATAGAGCTAATAGAAGAACATTCAGCAGAAATATCTCCAAGCATTTGATATCTTTGAACAATGAGGAACCATGTAAAAAGTTTGGCTTTCTCACTGCATCATTACTTTTCCTGACAATCTGGTACATCGAGATTACTTAGTCATAATTTACTCCACTCCTTGCTTACCTGTCTCCCCAGTAGCTTAGCTCATTCTCATGCGACCATGTCTAGGGTGAACTGGTAACCTTATTAGCACTCTTCCACCCATGATGCTTAGAAGTGTTATCGTGGACAAAGCATCATTTGTCTTTTTGATCTGCATATTATTAAGTTTAAGTATCATTATATCAGTATTCTTTGTCTTAAAATTTCCAGTTAAAGCTCTACTCTTAAATGGTAAGTTCTCAACTGCTCTCACTATGATGAGAGCTCATTAAAAATCTAGGTTCACCAGTTCCAAAACTGAAAACCTTGTAACAAGCCTACTTAACAGTTATAGTATCTGTAAAATGTACACTAGGTTAATAGGTGCCCCCTACTTAACATGAGACAAGGTCATTTGAGGTCAGCAATATGAAAATCTTGTGTCAATAGGTGATTCAAAGAGTTGGTCTCAATTATCCTTTTACAAAATACAATACATATCATAATATATAATTGTAGAAAAACTAAGCATTTTCCTGAAAATTAAGGGCCTATGCCCTCTACAAAATTCTTTCTATGTTAATTTATGTAACAATTGTATTTATTTCTTTTTATTAATAAAAATCTGCAAAGTGGGAGATATTTTATCGTACATTTTACCTTTTTTTTCTCAGTTTACTATTACCAAGTCCACCGGTGGCTGTGAAAGATGAAAAAGATCTGAAACACTTACAATCCCGAAACATTTCAGGTAACATACATTCTATTTCATGAATAACAAGAGCTTGGTAATTAGATGTAACAGATATTCCTCTGTATGTGATACAATAACTTAGCCTCACATGTTGTTAAAGCTGTTATATTCTAGTCCTGCTTCTGCATAGTGGTAAGAAATGTTGCTCTGTCCAGCATGTTGAAAAAATGTAACTCAAGGCTTTTATCCCGCAAAATGGTACTACTTGTATCAACAGTTAAGCGAGATAGATTATGATAATAGCTTGGACAAGCTGAAATCAGAAAACTTCATTTCATACAGAACTAGACATATTAACAGTGATAACAATCATCACAAGGAAGTGTGAAGACAGCAATTCAAGAAGGTGTTCATTTGTTTTAGTGTGTGTGTGTGTGAGTGTAGAGCAGTAAAGTAGATTGAACATCATCAGCTGAGTAAAATAAATTACTACAGTGAAAGGGATTATGCACAGTTAATTAACTGCATTAGTGCTCTGTTTGTTCAGGAGGGAGGAAATGTTTTAGATTATATTAGTGCAAAATGTTGTGGTTTTCACTAAGTTGATCGTGATGCAATTTATATGATAAGAATTAGTGCCAATATAACCTGTAACTTTGAAATGTTTTTTTTATCCTCAAAACAGAGAAATGTGGCAACGTATACAAAAATGTTCAATAAAATATTCCATGTGAGAGTGGCTGAGGGTCTTATTGTTATCTATTTATACTCATTTCAGTTGAATGGATCATTGGAGCAAACTTAATTCACACGTTAAATGTGACAACTGGAGAATGGATGGTGAGATGCATTATCTTTTTTTTTGTTGAAATTATTGTCATTCATTTCAGATTGTGTTCTGATATTCCTTTGCTTAACCAGCAAAAACTCCTCTTTGAGTTTGAGTCAAGGCAAAAGGAACCCACGACGTGGTGATGGCGTGTATGTATGTCTCGGCCTAAGAAGTGGTGACATGGGAAAATAAATTTGTGTCACTAGTAGTCAACCAATATTGGACAATAGTCATCCGTTGTCCAGACAAGGGGTTGGAATAAAGGGTGTCCTCGGATGTAGCTAATTTATTAGAAAACAAGTTTGTAAACACAATAACTCACCAAGCGTGTGGTCCACAAACTTCAAACTCTGTAAGTTGATAACCGTTACAAAGCTCTTGGCTGCTTTAGTTTATTGCAATGTCAAATTTCATTTGAGTTTACCTTTGGACAAATATTGAAACATTGTAAACAAACTTACTGGACATCAATAGCATTGATAAATGTCATACTAGGGTGTTAGGTGCTCCATAAAGCAGCTTTGGTAGAGGTCAAATTTAAGTTAGGTCAACAGGAGGCAAAATCTGTCGATGTAAACAAGCAGACTCAATTACTCTGGCCTGACGAATCACATAGTTGGTATGTGGGTGCCCCTCAGTAAGTTCTTGGTTGCTTTAGTTATTTGGAAATTTCAATTGGGGTCAGTAGATGTCAAATTTCAAATTATTGTCATTTTGATAACTCCAGAAGTCAAAGGTTAGCTTTGACGAACTTTACACGTGGTATGTGGCTCAACCATATTGAATACTCAAATGTCACTCATGGTGACAATATTAGCTCCAAAAGTAAAACTTGGATGAACTTCACACTTAGTATGTGGATCCAGCCTTAACTATAAAAACTGTCTGTGCACGGAAGTCAGTAAATGTTCTGATACACTGTAAACGTGGCATGGAATATCTAAGCCTCTTGGCTTCCTGGTTTATTCCTTAACAAAGTGAAAACAAGTATATTTGATTCTTGTGTGTGTGTATGAGATATGCCTGCTAAAGCATAATTAACCATCGTGGAATTTTAAGCATTGCATCAAGATTTCTCTGGGAAAGCTGTTGGCTGTTTTCATTATTGTGGTGGTCAGAGGTCATCTGAATCCTAGATTTTAGTATGTTTTAGTGGAGATCAAATGTCACTGCAGAACTGAAGAATGTAAACTTTCAAACCAATGATGAATATCATGCTTGGTTTGTAGATGTTCCTAGTGAATTCTTGGCTGTTTGTTATAGAATTAGGTAGAAAAAGAAAGGAAGGTCACCATTGAACAATATAATTTAGTGTCAGTGAATCTCATTCTGTAGGTAGGTACCCTTTCTTGAATACTATCCTTGTAGTAGTTTTGGCAGGGATCATATGTCATATTAATGTCAGCAATAGTCAACAAATTTGAAAATTGTTAAACAATTTTACTCATGAAATTCACCATTGATGAGTGTCATACTTAGTATGTTCATACTCCTTTATAGTGACTTCTTGGTTGCCACTCATTTTGTGATGAGGTACAATATTGTACATAGGTCTCAAATAATTTGGAACACTGTATACAGTAGTCAGAAGATGAAATATGTATCTGAAAATTTATGCTCTTGTATTGGGGGACTTTCACAACCTATGTCTTGTCACACATGTTATCTTTGCTGTCTGCAGTATTTTACCTAATTCTCTGCGATATACACTAGAAGTTTTTGTTAAGGAAAGTTATAAACTATCCAAATATTTCACAATGAATTATATAATGCCATGAGCTTCCTTCTTTAATAACAGTTGTTGAAGAGCTAATGATGAATCTAATTTATTCTAAAGCTCAACAGGAAAATATCTCTTATTATATAAAACATCTGACTTTTTAGCCAACATCAGAAAGCTGTTTGGTCTGGATTTTGGGTCATTGTGTTGTATATTGTAAGTTCTTTTAGTGATAAGTGATGATCAAAATATTTTGATGTAATGGCAAATGGAACTTGAATTTTGTGATCTCTTAGTTTTGATATAATTTTATTGAGGTGACCTACATCAGCTACCTCATTAAATAAAAAAAAATATGACAAGGCATCATGATGTAGTTTCTTTCAGGTTTGTATGATTTTTCACCATATGTATTTTTGTCTTTTCTTGTCTGATGAAATCTTCATTTAGATGGACTTTATATTACCAGGGAGAATGTCAGCAACATCATCATCACTGAAACCAATCTCTGGTGAGTTTCTGGTATTAATATGAACAATCATTTAAAAATTAAAATGTTTAATTAACAAGGATTTCTTTTTTATTGTTAAAGAAATCCTGTAACTCTAGAATAAGTGCTGAAGTACATACAATAGTCTGTAATCACACTTTAAGCTGGCATACATATTTAAATCTTCACTCATTACTGGATTTCTGT
>JAIPMN010085290.1:0-14287 GCA_020650975.1 Apostichopus californicus | reverse complement strand
ATACCTGAGCAATTAAGTGTGTTTGGTATGGACGCTACCCCCCCCCCCCCCTCATGTGTTGAGTATAGCATATGCATAAATATACAATGAACTTTGACACACATATTGCTAGCACTTTTGCCAATTGACCTGATAATTAGAACAAAACAGGTTATATTTTGAACTCCTTAACTTTCTTTACACTATAAGGGGTTGGGTTGGGTTCGCGAAAATATCGTGGAATGCAAGTCTTCGAGAAACCTCGTCGATCACTTTAGATGCTTCATATTGTAACGTTGACCAGTCTCCCGAAGTCCAGCTGCTTGAAGTAATAAAAATCTTTTACACATAGGAAGACAAAAATCGGAGAAGAGGTTGATGACTGGTTGATCTCTTATTTATTGATGTATCCAGTCGATCTTTGATTCACTGGCATATGAATTTACCACAGATTACGGCATTGACAGACTTTACAGAGACTTTGATAAACAGTTAATAGAAATGGTACAGTAATTGTCTGCACACTTAAGCGGTAACACAGTTACGCACTTAGGAAGTTACGCAATTACGCAGCTACGCACTTACGCAGTGGAGGCATACAAGATATTTTGTTGGGACTCACTCAACAACAGGCTTAAAGACTTAAACATTTTAGATTACTAAATAAAACATCTCTTTTGGAAACACAACCGAACCAGTACGTGGGTAAATGTATGTACAGATGAAGGATAATGCTAGCGTTTGTTGACACTACTCTTTCTCACTACTTGCTTTGATTAAAAAAACATAAAAGATATATACAAGACATACGCCCACATGAAACACATGGTCTAGCGTTTGTGAGCCCCTAGTGAAGTCGAAATTACAATTATCTAACCCCTAAAGAAAGTGACAAGAAATATGATGCCTCTTAAAAATACACCCTCGTTTCTTGTAACTTAAACGCACGTAGCGCAACAATAGTTTTCTTAGAATTTCCTACGTGTACGACCAATAACCCCCGTCACCCCAAAGATACCCGATTTTAACTTTCCTTAGACAAACAATTAAACGTAGAAGTCATGCCAAGCACATAATCGTGTGATAGAACAAATATACCAGTATCAGTGGTAGCAACTTACAGAAAATAGGTGGTTCTCTCAGTTCTTTCTCTGTCAAAGGCCAATCTCGGAATACCTCGTGAGCGTGGTGAGCTAAAACTAATTAAACAATCTGCGCTACCACTAACAAGGGGAAACATCTCCAAACTCGGGTGC
Organism: Apostichopus californicus; assembly: GCA_020650975.1. Lineage (NCBI taxonomy): Eukaryota > Metazoa > Echinodermata > Holothuroidea > Aspidochirotida > Stichopodidae > Apostichopus > Apostichopus californicus. Next base: position 13,052 of record JAIPMN010085290.1, on the reverse strand, counting down.
TCATTGAACAAAGTTTAGAAACAAACAGGGGCAAGATTAACAGGGGCAAGATTTTCATATTTTGGGAGAGATACAATTACAGACTTCTGGGGGCCATCGACGGGTAGAACTGAGGGAACGCTCAGTCCTATGACGATAATATTACACTAACAAATTACTTAAAGGGATACATTTCCGTTACAATATCACAGCATCTTGTGCATATAGGTTTACTGAAGACTCGCTGAAATTTTCAATTCGCGTGCTTGCGTATAAACTAAATGTTAACAGCTCGTGCGGATCGCGAACATACGTGTTGTACACACAACCAAGTTTATAAAAAAACAGTTTATGTCGATACACAAATAAGCAAGCGGCGGAAACCACAACTGATAAAAATCTGCCGTAACTTTATTACACCCCAAGGCAATTGTTTATTTACATTTGTCAACATTTACTCGGGCTTCCCACGAACGCGGGCTTGCTTGAAGCAAGCATAGGTACAGCTAAAATTGTAACCGCAGATAAGCACTGCAATTTCAGCCCGCGTTTCAACGAGTTAACTCCGGGCATAGCGGCAGGCTTGGAAAACCTTCGAAAAGTTCACAACCAGGTTATTGCAATAGAGAATACGGGCAGCGATCATCCAAGCAGCGCACACACGCAATTTTCTACCGGGGCTTTCCCGATACGGTCAACGTTTACCACCTTTGAAAAAGTCATGCACTGGGCAGGGAAATCATTGTTCGTATCTGAAGCGCAATATTTCGAGTGGTACGACTTTTCGCGGGAGTTAAGTAAAAAAATCTTTCATAGTTTCCAAAATGAAAACAAATCAAATGGAAAACCTAAATATAAAACAACTCTGGACAAAAACTGTTTGCACTCTTTACCCCCCAAAAATGTTGAACCCGTAACACAAAATGGTTGGGTTGGGCTCGAGACATGCTGAAAATGGTTTTGTTCGAACTAGATGTCCGCACCTGTTTTATACTGTACCATTGGACTTGACATAGATGTAAAACTTTTCTTGGCAAGTTGCCAACAAGAATTTCCACTGCAGTGTATTTCGGGTAGTATTGCATCAAAGAAGTTATGGCGTGTAGATAAACGCTTTACGGTGGCACATTTCCTGTTATTATTTTCTAATAAAAGTTCGCAGTACTCGGAGTAAACGTATTGGTTTTCGTGTGCTTTTACGAACATTCAGCTTATTGACTACACTTCCCAGTAAACATTTTGACGTCGGATCGACGTCGGGTTTAGGTCCAAATGGTCGGTTAAACGTCGGTGTCCAACATAAGTAGTAGTTCAGACGTCGGATTGACGTCACAAATTAATCCTTTCACTTTTAGACGTCCTTACGACGGCGGATGGACGTTTGTAAATGTCGTAGTTATATTAAGGTAGTCTTTACGACGTCGGATGACAGCCATTTAATATAAGTCGCGTTTCAATGGATGAACTACGGACAGGCGACGTCGCACTGAAAACGTCCCTCAGACGCTCAAACGACCAGTCAGAATAGACTAATCATAAACGGTTCGTTGGACCGACGTCCGTTCAACTACGGACAGGCGACGTCGCACTGAAAACGTCCCTCCCACGCTCAAACGACCAGTCAGAATAGACTAATCATAAACGGTTCGTTGGATCGACGTCCGTTCAACTACGAACAGGCGACGTCGCACTGAAAACGTCCCACCGACGCTCAAACGACCAGTCAGAATAGACTAATCATAAACGGTTCGTTGGATTGACGTCCGTTGAAGTATGGACAGAGAACGTAGTACTGAGAGCGTCTTTCCGACGCTGAAAAGACTAATAAAAATAAAATAATCGTTTACAGTTGATCTGATAGACGTCGAGTGAACTATGTACAAGGGACGCTCCACTGAAAACGTTCCTCCGGCGTTCGAACGACCATTCAATATAGTATAATCATAAACGGTTCGTTGAATCGACGTCGGCTGAACTAGTTCGGTGTTGGGACGGCATTGGCGGTAGAATTATATAACCTTCCCTCTTTATATACGCTCAAATGACTATCTAGAAATAAACTATATCATAAACAGTTCGTTGGATCGATGTCGAATCAACTTTGAACAGCGGGCGCTTACGTGCATACGTATACCTTCGACGTTTAATACAGTTTATTAATATAACGTAAAATGAACATTACGAAATACGTGTATCCGTGACATCCAACTTAACACTAGTAGTATATAGGGCCCCGGATCGCACCGGTGCAATCCCAATTTTGGATGTGTCTTGATTGCCATAATAGATGTACCCTCAGATGGCACCCGTGCAATCCCAACTTGTGATGTACCCCCGGAAAGATGTAGCCATTATGATGGTACCCGTACAATCCCAGCTTGTGATGTACCCCCGGTAAGATGTACCAACTCTAATCGCCCATAGTACAATCCCAATGTGTTGTCGACTGAGATTCCCTGTCACTGAGATGTATCCATCAATGATCGCACACAGTACAATCCCAAATTGTTATCGGTTAAGATTTTCTGTCACTGAGATGTAGCCATCAATGGATCTCCCCCGTGCAATCCTACTTTGTAACGGACCCAAATTCGGATAACTGAGATGTAGCCACCAAAGATCGCCCCCAGTCCTAGGTCATTCCCGACCATGATTGGATTGATGATGATATATATTGATATATGTATATATGTATTGATCGCCCACCAGTATGGTACCTATATGAGATCGCATTATATAGTACCTTAAGCAGGTCTATTTGAAATCATATTCTTTAAAGTTTTCAGCAATGAGACAGGGAAGAAATTCGTAATTCGAGAGGTAAATTAGTATAGACCCACATTTTTGTTATATTAATAGAATATTATCTTTGGATATCCGAATCGTTTAAGACTTGTTCAATATACTATAATATAGCTACTGATATATTCGTGAAGTGAATGAATGTGAAATTCTTTGTCTCTTATAACTTAGTCAAGGCGTGTGGGGATTTTAACCTTTTAAGAACGAGCAACATTTCCCCATTATATGCCATTAACCAGCATATTATTGGAAACTTTTTAGTGATATTCCGGTAATATTAATTGAGGGGGAGGGAAAAGGTCTAAGTGTTTAAACTGATTAAAGGCAATATGCCATCCTGTTGAACAAAGCCTGCGTGAAATTTCCACGTACAGAATGGTCACTTCATTACCGGTAACGAATAAAGAAGAAAAAAGCTCAGCATGTATCTGTATGTTTAATGGTACTCGATAACATGGATAACGAATAAGCCTTCGCTCATTAAGAAAATAATAAATATGACTGGTAGGTAGGTGTCTAATTGTAATACCCTTTGTGTTCATGATCACAACGAGACCAGCTTATTTTTAGTATTACTGGACACGCCTTACGTATAACAAAGACGTCGTTAGTTAATGAACTGAGTTGATCTTTGTTCATTATCCATCAAGATGATTTGTTTAAGCTAAAAAAATTAAAATAAGTATACCTGCAAGTCGCTCAGAAGGTCCGTCCGTCCGACCGTATAGCTGTTTAAAAATGAGCCGTAATTTTGTTGAAACTTCATTCGACCACTTCACTGTCGAGCCGAAAACTATCGAAGAATTGAATAACTATCGTACTATGGAGAATCTATCGGAACACGTAGAAACCCTGATGGTAGCTGCCTTGGAGAGAGTAGAGCGGGTAGAGAGAGCCCGTATTCAACGAGAGGAATTTTTGAAAAGATGGTGAGTCTTAAATTTCATTATAACATTATTCCTGGTTTAAATTATCCCATAATAACGAATAACCTTACTTAATTGTAATAAAACATTTTTAAATAGTATGATGATAATAATACAGCAAAATAATGACCGTTCTAGATTTGTTGCACAGTGATATTTACAATTTCAAATATCATCATCAATTGTGCATCATCGTAGATATTTACAGAAAGTAATAACTCATTTAGGTCATCAGTTTAGGGTAACCGTCACTAGTAGACCTACGCGATTATTTTTGTATAGGATTTAATTCTCTTATTCATTAATTTATTTTTACTTAGGGCAAAACGACAATCGACGGATAAATCTGTCGAACACCCGTCACCAAGCAACGATTCTCCGGTTGCTAAACCACCATCACCGATCGACCCAATCGTCGTCATACGACAGGCACCGATCCATCGTTCACCGCCTAGTCTGGCTAAGATTACACCTCTGACTTCCCCTACTGAATATCCAAACACACCACAGAACCACCTAACGGCAATTGAAAACAAACAGGTACGTTACGTTTCATGTATTATAACTTTTCTGTAAATCCAAACACACCACAGAACCACCTAACGGCAATTGAAAACAAACAGGTACGTTACGTTTCATGTATTATAACTTTTCTGTAAAATATAATGACAATTTTTTTCATTATCAAAACTGCCTACACTGTTGAGCATAATAAGCAAACTTTTCTTTTAACAGTGTATCAGGACCCGATATACAAACTACGCCAAGTATCTCTAGTGTTCAACCGATTGGAGATATTTTTGATTCGTTCAATCATTAAATTATTATAACGTTCTTTTCCTTTCTCTCTTGCACAGTTCGAGTGTAAAAACAGGTGCGGAAAATCTTTTTCCACCCGGAGAAAAATGATGCGCCACGTGAAGGCCGTACATGTCCCGCACGCCCTCACATGTGAACGGTGTAAGATCCAATTTAAAACACGGTCAAGATTGAATCGGCACCGTCGCCAACGCCGGGGTTTTTGTAACGCTAAGAAGGAGGAAATAAACAAGCAAACAGCCACCACTGAGACGCCTCGGAAATCTGACGATGCCGACGAGGGTAGGAGAGTATTGCGATATGAGGGCGAGGAGGAGGAGGAGAATGCACAAGAGGTGATTAACTTTTATATTTCTGTTTTTATGGTCCTTTTTTTCGATTGTCTCTCTCCACCCACCTCTCTCTCTCTCTCTCCCGCCCATGGTCTAATTTGACATACTAGGTAACTTGCACATTGTATAGTAAATTTTGCAATCATTTTTCTTCCTAGCATAGCCAAGACCAATAGAGATGGAGGGAGACGGTGATCTGCTTGCAGAGGACCCAATGACGTTTCCCGACTCCGTTCGACAGGAGAGGATGGAGACAGACATGCTGACCATATATCAGAACAACTGGACCTCCATCAGGACCCATCACAGAAGGGGACAGCGAGTACAAGATATGTATAATTTTAGATTAAGTTCATTTGACACACTTTATATATCAAGTTTAGTCAATGCCGTACATATAGATCAAACTATACAGTTTAAAATGAATATGTCTGCTGGTTTTGTGTTGAGGGATAACGTAACCCGTGAATTGCGATATTTTCACACCTCGCACAACAATCACCTACTGTTCGAACACCCTATTGTCATAGCAAACAATAGAGACATGGAGAATTTTTTAAATCAATTCAACTGTAGCGACATCGCGAAAGCGTTAGCAAACCAGAAACCAGAATCTAGGTGGGTGTTAGACAACATCACTAATTTAACTATCTATATCACTAAATTAGGAATGAATCCGATTGTAGGGGGGCCCCCCAATAATTTACTAAACTATATTAAACATAACAGGCATATCCTATCCATGACGACCTATCAGGCAACTGGTGAACCGTATAAAGACAATCTGTGTTTCTTCAGGTGTTTAAGCTATCACATAAAATCGGACCTCACCAGCCAAAATAAAACGCCCAAATATCTCTTTGATAAATATCAAGCCGCCGTAGGAGGTAAAGCCACAGTCCGTAATTTCAAAGGGGTTTCGTTCCAAGAACTGGGTGAACTAGAAAAACAGTTCCAATGTAATATTTATGTGTATCGTTTAAGACGAAAATCATCAGAAGAGAATGTAGAAAAATCGGATGGTGAAGACAATTGTGACGTACAAAACTCTGATGAAATTGTCGCTGAGTTACTGCGTCGATCCCCGTGTAGATTTGCCGATACAATGTATCTTAACTATTTTGAAGACCACTTCTCATATATAACTAATATCAATCAGTATTCTAGGGCATTTAATGGTGTTAGATGTCGACGAAATTTTAAAAATAGCAAACAATTACAGAGACACATACCACATTGTAAACAACATGTGACGTATAACTTTCCCGGTGGTATTTACCAATTACCGCAATCCATTTTTTATAGATTAGAGTCGATTGACTTACACATTCCACAGACAGAAAGATTTTACCCGTACAGAATTACATATGATATTGAGACCTATATCGATAAATCAGATATAATTCAGTCACGGGGTCCCAAACTCCAGTTTGTCGGACAACATAAACTCCTTAGTATTAGCGTTTGTTCGAACGTTCCTGGTTATACCACACCTCAATGTTTCGTTTCTGATGGGGATTCTTCTAAACTTATGAACAACTTTGTAACATAATGCATCGAAATTAGTGGAAGTGCATTTCTAGAACTTACTACTGGGGGCTTATTTCTTTCGGCTATAACAAGTCTAAAACGGGGAGGTTGGTGATAAGAACCTACTTATAAAATTAAAGTCATTACTTGAGTCCTTTATGAATTACTGTAGGCAAATTCCGGTGATCGGGTTTAATTCGGGTAAATATGACATTAACGTGATAAAAGGTTTATTGTACCAGAGCGTCCATGACCTGCGTGATGAGGATGACTCTCAACCCGGTATTCGGCGCCTTATCAAACGCTGCAATGATTATGTCTATTTCATGTAAATGGTTGAAGTTTCTACATATTAAGAACTACTTGGCCCCAGGATGTAGTTACGCGCAATTTCTAGCTGCCTATAAGTGTAAAGAGGAAAAAGGTTTCTTTCCATACGATTGGGTGGATGATCTCGACAAATTTTCTACAACGTCGCTCCCACCCCACGAGGCTTTTTTCAATACTTTGAAGAACCCAAATATCTCTATTGGAGAATATCTATACTGTCAACAGGTTTGGGTCGAAAATAACATGAAAACATTTCAAGATTTTTTACTATGGTACAATAATAAGGATGTTGTCCCGTTCATAGAAGCCCTTGAAAAAATGTTCGCATTTTACCAGGACAAAGAAATTGACATGTTCAAACAGGGAATCTCCGTGCCGGGGTTAACCCTCAGGTATTTATTCAAGGGTATTAAAGGGGATTTGTTTTGCTTATTTCCAAAACAACACCAAGATCTATATAGTTTATTTAAGAACAATGTTGTTGGGGGGCCCTCGATTATATTCAATAGATATCAAGAAAAAAATAAAACTAAAATAAGAGGTGACAAATTATGTAAGAAAATTTTAGGTTTTGATGCTAACGCTCTCTATCTTTGGGCAATAATGCAAGACATGCCAACGGGCTTCGTACTAAGGCGTAGAGCGGAAACCGGTTTTAAAGGGGAATTTACTCATTACATGCAACGAATGGCTGTGGGGTGGTTGGAGTGGGAGGGTAAGACGAGGGGGGTTCATATTAAACACAATCTTAACGGGAAGGAAGTGCGTTTGGGCAGACGACAACTTCCCGTTGATGGATTTAGCCACGATGGAGTGAAACCAACAATTTTCCAGTTTCACGGTTGTTACTGGCATGGCCACCCGTGCGAGTCGAATAAGCATAAAATATATAATGAGATTACAGATATCCCGTTATCTGAATTGTATAACGAAACGCTCGCCAACAATCAATATTTAAAATCTTTAGGCTACAATTTCATTCAAAAATAGGAGTGTGAATGGAAACTAGAACAGAAAGAAACCCCTGAGATTAAATCATTTCTAGATGCCCTATTCCCATACCCCTTAAAAGATAAATGGACAATTACGGAGGGTGAGATTATAACCTACATTAAAGCTGGCACAATATTCGGGGCAGTCGAGTGCGATATTACAGTACCCGATAGTCTAAAGTCACACTTTGCCGAAATGCCCCCCATTTTTAAGAATATAGAAGTAAGTATCGGGGATATCGGAGAGGAAATGGCTAACTTTGCTGAATCGAACGGTTTACTTAAACATCCACGCCGAACTCTAATTGGTAGCATGAGTGGTAAGAAAGTGCTAATAGCTACCCCATTATTACGGTGGTATCTCGAGCACGGACTAGTTATCACCAAAATACATCAAATTACACAGTTCATTCCAAAAGCTGTTTTCAAAGAGTTCGGTGAGGAAGTCAGTGATGCGAGGAGGGAGGGTGACAAAGACCCTTCTAAGAGTATTATCTCCGACACCAAAAAGTTGATGGGAAATTGGCCTACGGAAAAACTGTGACCAATAAAGAAAAACATCTTAATATGAGCATTTGCGACGAAAATAATGTTTTTCAAAAAGTTAATGACCCTTTCTTTAGACGGTTGACTCAACTCACATCAAATATATATGAAGTTGAGCAATATGTACGTAAAGTCAAATTAGATTTACCGATACAAATAGGATACTTTGTATATCAGTATGCCAAATTAAGAATGTTACAGTTTTATTATGATTTTATGGTCAAATTCGTTGATGTTAGAGATTTTGAATATTGTGAGATGGACACCGATTCAGCATACTTAGCCATTTCCGGGAATTCGATGGAGTCCGTTATTAAACCAGGAATGCGTTCCGAGTTTGAACGGGATAAACATAAATGGTTCCCTCGAACCGACACCCCCGAAAACAAAGCGACAAGCGTACTCCAGGGTTATTTAAGCTAGAGTGGGAGGGGGATGGGATTATTTCTCTTTCGAGTAAATGTTATTACTGTTTTGGATCTAGCAAAGATAAGGTTAGCTGCAAAGGTATCAATCGAAATACAGGTGATCTAACGAAAGAAAATTACTTACGTGTTTTGGATACAAAATCATCAATCCAAACGAAAAATAGAGGGTTCAGACTGTATGGTAATAAAATGCAAACATATGTTCAGCAAAAGACGGCCCTCTCCTATTTGTATATAAAACGCAAGGTACTCAACGACGGTATATCGACCGAACCATTAGATGTTTAAAATGTGTCAAATGAACTATGTCAAAATTATACATATTTGCAGCAGATCACCGAAGAATATGTCTCATTTTCTATGTTTAATACTGTTATATTTGAGTGCGATATTGCTTATTTCGAAGTTCTATATAAATAATTGTTTATGTAATCTGCATCTACAATCTGGTGGTTGTTGTACATAATCTGTTGCAATGCGAGTCGTAAATAATTTCACACGATCATGATAAAAATAAAAAATCCAAAAATATATATATAAAAAATGTTGTCTGTGTTTTCTCTACGATTCTTATTTACAAAGATCATGTTCCAAGGGTAATAGACTGAGGAAGTAATATAATCGATAGATTTCATATTCGATTTTATATTTTAATCTTTTAGATTACTTTTCAATCTTCCGACTCAAAGGTGCGTTTGTATGGTATATTTTCATATGACATAAAACCAAAAGTGATATCTCAGTAAGGCACACTCTTAAATATGGATCCACGACTACAACATCCGTACACGTGTAATATAGTTGGACCAACTCAGTGTGGAAAAACATTCTTTCTAACTCAATTATTAATTCAAGCTAAGGAATTGATTCATGAACCACCGAATAAAATTGTATGGTTTTATGGTGAATATCAACCTGTTTACGAGAAACTCGTAGTTACGTTAGGTGACTGTATTCAATTTATAGAAGGCGTACCGCAATCCTTTGATGATTTTCTCGATAAATCAAAACGAAATCTGATTATACTCGATGATTTAACGAGTGAAACTGCCAATGATAAGAAAATAAGCAATTTGTTTACAAAAGGGAGTCATCATAAGAACCTATCAGTGATTTTAGTAAGTCAAAACTTATTTAATCAAGGTAGAGAAAGTAGAACGATAAGTTTGAATTGTCACTATCTCATATTGTTTAAAAATCCTAGAGATGCATCGCAAATTTCATACCTAGCACGTCAAATGTTTCCCGAGAACCCGAAATATTTACAAGAAGCTTACAAAGACGCAACGAGTAAACCCCATGGTTATCTCTTCATCGATCTCAAGAGTGGTACTTCGGAACAATTCCGTTTGAGAACTCAAATATTCCCTAGCGAAATTCAGTATGCGTACGTCAAAAAATAGTTAAAAAGAAGAGACGTTAAAGGTTTTGGTCATTTTGTCATCATGCGTCGGTGGAAAAAGCACGGACCATATTTGCAAGTATTGGCAAAAGGTTCACCAAAACAAAGACAGGGCCTCATCCACGGAGCTTCTAAAGACTTAATTAACTGTATTTGTGAGGGTGCCCTCAATACATTGAACGGAAACGTCCCTCTCAAGAGACACGAAAAGAAGAGACTATTAAAACATCGCAACCAATTGCGATCACTTTCAAAAAAGCGCGTTTCAGTAGCTTCTAAAAAGAAAATATTGTTGCAGCGAGGTGGTTCATTACTAGCTGCATTATTACCACCTCTAATCGGCGTTCTCGGGAGTATCTTATTCAAGAAATGAAAAAAAAATGCAACACACGAAGAAACTTGTTCTAGTTCCACCCGATTATCTTAATCGTATACAATCGATTCCAACGCCGGCACCGGAAAGAACTAAAATGCAGCTACTCGAAGAAAATCTATCCTCGGTGTTGACAGATACAAACCTCGATGATACAGCTAAAATGAAACGTTACAGTGATTTATTACAACGTTACATGACATACGACGCGAAGGCTAACACACCACCAACAGTCCGCGTGATTCCCGAACAATCGGAGGTTTCCCCTGAAAGGGGTGCGCCAAACACTCTTGAACAAGATGTGCTAGAGAGTATCCCTAAAGCTTTAAAAAATAAAGCAGAACAACTAATGAAGAAGATTATGTCTAACGATAACATACTTAGCTGGAATAATAAAGGGCAGTTAGTTATTGACAATCGAACTATAAAAGGGTCGAATATGATTGATTTAATGAATGAAGTGTTGCGGAAGAGAAAATCTTTATCCCCAACTATCGGTATGGTTGATTTTTCTAAAGCTTTAGCCGAACTTAATATCCCCCACGAACTCATTGGTAACCCAGGTCGTTGGCGGCAAATTACTCAATGGATGAGTAAAGAAGACCAACATACACTCCATCGAAGACAGCCCTCACCCCCTGAATACCCAGAAACTATCAACGATGAGAATGCGTTATACAGTTCGGCGTACCATTTACCCAATAACAAGCAAAAATCCTCTCCTCTTAAAAATCGAAAAAAAAGGAAACAATGGGAAAGGTATTAAAGGAAATGAAACATTACCTCCCTTTTAGTTTTGTTTGAACCTTCATCATGGGTTGTTGGCCAGGGAGTGGGATATCATTGACATTATCGCTACACAAAGTGTTCTGTCCGTCGGCGTGTTGTGGGAGCTCGGTTCGCGTCATCGATGCGACAGATGGAGGAGTATCTAGAAAATCTATATTACGATCCTTCTCATCCCGCTGCTTTCGGTGGTGTTGGTGCAATTCAGCAAGCCGCGAAGAATGATGGTCGGAAAATCAGGGCGCCAGATATCAAAGAGTGGTTGAGTAGCCGAGATACATACACTTTACACAAGCCCTCCCGAAAAAAAATCACACGTAATCGAGTTATCGTATCCGGAATAGACAGTCAATGGCAGGCTGATTTAGTCGACGTTTCCTCCTTCGCAAAGCATAATAAAGGTTCCAGATATATTCTAACCTGTATAGATATCTTCTCGAAATTTGCATGGGCTAGACCACTGCAAACTAAAACGGGGAAAAGCATCGTCCATGCGTTCCGATCAATATTTGATGAGCAGCATCGCAAACCCGTCACATTACAAACGGATAAGGGAAGTGAATTTACAAGCCATCACTTTCAAAGATTTGTTAGTGCTGATAAAGTTCGTTTTTTACAACCAACAACGAGACCAAAGCTTCGATAGTAGAACGATTCAATCGCACTCTGAAAACAAAAATGTGGAGATACTTTACCGCAAACGGTACACGTGTTTTTGTTAATGTATTGGACAAGTTCCTCGAAGGTTACAATGGACGCATTCATCGTAGTATAGGTATTGCTCCACTAGAGGTAAATCGTAACAATCAGGAAAAAGTTTGGCAAATATTATACGGGCTGAACGAAGATATATCGAAACAAAGCTTCAGATTCAATGTTAAGGACCCAGTTCGCATCAATATGACAACGCAGCCTTTCCGTAAAAGTTACTTACCTCAGTGGACGGAAGAAGTGTTCACCATATCGGAAAGAATTCCACGTAACCCCCCAGTATATAGAATCAAGGATTATGACGGAGAAACCATCAAAGGTACTTTTTATGAACACGAATTACAAAAGGTATCGAAAAAAGATCATATATATCGCATCGAAAAAATAATAAGACGTCGCACTAGAAAGGGTGTGAAGGAATTTTTTGTAAAGTGGCAAGGGTATCCTTCTAAGTTCAATAGTTGGGTAAAAGATGTCTATACATTTGAGAACATTTAAAGGTAATGATTATGTTTCAACTGATCATTTTGCTACGAAGTTACCGAGCAACAGCTCACCGACTGTGTACCCAAACAATACATTGACGAATTACCGCGTGAAACTTCCACAGCCGATTTCTTTACAAGGACAATGGGAAGTGGGATTAGCAGAAATGATATATCCGCATCAATGGTATAACATCGATAAATTCATCAAATATTCTTACACTGTTAATGGACACCAGTGGTGGAGCAAAACAATCGACCCGGGTTTTTATGAGGACACATCATCACTAGTTGAAGCATTTGCAACTAATTACCCCAGAAAAATTCGATATATCTATAACCGCAAAACTAGGAGATTACGCATTGAACTCGATGAGAACTGTCAAGTGAGATTTCAAGGAAGACTTGCGGAAATACTACGGTTCAAAACGACGACTACGGTTTCGGAGAGCCTCACGATAGAAAACCCCCTAGATATGAAACACATTCATAATTTGTACGTTTAAGGCGTTTTCACACCGGGCGCGACGCGACGCGACGCGACGTGACGCGACACGACGCGACGCGACGCGACGCGATAAAAAGGTGACAGGACCTTTCACACCGGCGGG
>JAIPMN010085269.1:0-10076 GCA_020650975.1 Apostichopus californicus | reverse complement strand
TTGCTCCTCTGTAAAATCATTGGTCCGTACAAAATGGACTCGATAAGAGACAACTGGGCCGGTACCGTAGTCATATCCAGGTCTCCAATAGTTCCAATAAACTCGGGTCATGCCTTCAACAACAGTAACCAGAGGAGCATCCATCAACGCTGGAAGAGCTTTAAGGGTAGAGGAAGCCCAACTATTTTTTTATTTCATGTGATTGAGAAGCAGTAGATTACGCAACGTGGTAAACTGACATGGAGTACGTTACATTGACAAGGATGACTAGGGCAATGTATCTACGTGGTCACACAGTGATGGAATGGTTTTACCTAATATGAATGTGAATAGAGCAGTTATACAATTATAGCAAATACGCAAGTATATCCATTTCTCTAGGCAGGATGAACATTCTTCTCTTAGCAAACAATGTAACACAATGCTTAAACTCTCGTTATAGTGAAGTTAATTCTAACCATCTTGGCAGTTAGGTCCACCCCAGCCTTCTGCACATCCTCCATTACCACACGAACCCGTCGATCTGTTACAGTTAGCATTGTCAGCACAGTGGCATATGTAGTTACAAAGTATACCGTAGTATCCATCTCGACAAGATTGACTGCTTTTTAGTCCTTCAAAGATTTAGTAATGGGGACAAGAACATTAACATTTGTGTTGCATCTGATCTCGTAATATACTGAATGTATTGGAGAACTTAACATATGGCAGTGCTATCAAATAAATGGGATTTAAATGTGTGATATCATATTTATTTCTAACAGATTTGCAATGAAAAGGATGTTAAGTAAATACATTAAGCATTGAGATGAACCACATGGTAAACAAAACTGTACCGTTGTTCAGTTTGCGGAAATGACATTGATTTTGGAACTAACAAAACAGCTGCTGTTAAGAGCACACTATATGATTAAACCCAAGCGCTGCGTTAACATGGTATTGGAGAACTTAATCGAGTTGCTTTCGTTTCACTGTGTAGAGTCAACTATGAAAAAGTTTATTTGTATTACATATACTGTGTTCACCATCAATACCTTTGTTCTCAAACCGAGGGCCAACGGTGTATACTCTTGAAAGACGTAAAGTAGAGTAGTGTTTGCATACATAAATATGTAACTCATATTATATCAATGACGCAAAGAATTCAGACCATTAACATGAAAACGGGTGCGGCCTATTATTTTGATTATTTGAAAATCGATAACTTGCCGAGACTTACTTTGACAACCAGGCCCTTCATAACTTTCGTTGCAAGACGATGAGTTACATCCAAGAACTGCATCATATTGGGTGCTACCGCAATTAGCAGTCATGCTGCAATCGGCACCAAAATGTGGATGTTTACAAAAAGCTAATAAAACAAAGAGATTATCATCAAATATAAACACGAAATGATAGCCTTGTGCGTGTTCTTCAAATCAATACATTTTAATATTTAGGTATGTTGTCACCACCAACGAGCCTTTTCTTATTATCTGGCATTAGTAAATACAAGCAAATTGATTTTTGTTTTCGGGAATAAAATTGATAAATTTTAATGATGAGTTATGTCTAGTAAATAACAGTAAACCACTTACTGTTACATTTCGGCACGAATCCAAACCCTGCTCTACAATGACATCCAACCGGATGAGGAGAACACACTTGCTTGTAACGACACTTGCCTCCCAAATCAGTAAATGTAGTGCAGTTTAGTTCGCAAGTCATACCGATAGCATTTGATCTATCATCACACGCTGAAAGATAAATTTGCAAGCTTCAGTGACAATACGAATAAATAGTTGTTGGCAATCTTAACCATTGCAGCAGGTTTAAAATATCAAATATATCAACAAATATTGAGATATGTACTGTTAACTGACAGAAGTTTCATTACGTGACCGAAATAAAAACACACGACATTTAAATAATTTTTAACTTCCATTCGCTATAAAACTGTACTCATGTTTCGCTTGATAACATATATATTAGTGTCTTCAATATTTAGGCCAATTCCGTCGTGCGAAGTTTCATATAAATTGTGTGTACTAAGTACGACAAAATATTTATGATTACTATGGTGTTTTCTTGTCAGAAGACTTACCCTGCGCACAGTCCTTTCCATGGTAACCTGCTTGACATATACACTGTCCGGTCTCATCGTGACAAATGCCTTGGTAATAGCAGACTGGGCATGTATTATTGCAATATATCCCCCAGAAACCAGACGGGCAGGCTTTAAAATCAAGTAAAATCAACTTCAATATAATGTGCAATCATGCTAAGATACGGAACAAATATAGATGAATGTTGTAATTTACCTTCGTCAGGCTGATACAAATAACAACATGTAACATTTATCGAGTTTCTCATATTATAAATCTTTCAGGAAATAATACTGTGTTTACCCATACAGACGTAGTCGCAAGCTTGCAGTCACACATATATAGTATGCATAGCCAGTCGTCTATATTAGCACTGACTTTGGATATTTATAGGGTTGGGAAATAATTGGAATACGACCAGTTTTGTATATACACAGACACATCAGCTCTTCATTTGTTATGGAAAAAGCAGTGTCAAAATTCTTATTAAAGTGTGAAAAATATATCGCCAAAAAATAGTCTAATCTTTCACCTTAGGCTGTGTAAATTAATGGAAATAATGACAAAGTGAACGATGGGAAGGATTCTTACAAGTGTTCATACCTCGTACTTTTAATATCATAAACCCTTTGTAAGACTGATTTCTGTTGTTTGGAAAACATTCATAGACTCCTTCATCAACCTTCCTCGCGTAGTCAATTGTCAGTTCTGTATTTCCATTGGCCAATGGAATCTCTCTCCCATTATGACGCCATCTCAGAGTAGAAGCATCTCCGTAGTATGAAACAGTCATAGTAACAGATTCACCAGTTCCTACTGACCACGTAAATCTATGGGGTTGAACAGACTCTGCGAAAGCAAATCAAAAGTTACACTTCTGTTGTGGAGTGTCAGGACGAGTCAGTATTCCATTCTGCATTTATACCTTAAGTGGCAATATGTGACACGTGCCACGAAGGGAAAACAATCATAGGGTTTCAAAAGTACTCTTAGTTATTCCAATGCAATTCACAATAACTTAAAGTTCTACTATTGCTGCTTATATACCTTTGGACTTTGGTAATACCATAAAACGGTAAGCTTCACTTAAACAATATTTTGTACTTTGCAGAAGTTTTCACTGGACTAAATTGTACTAGTTATCTGGACGTTTTAGATCGGTTACCGACCACTAGTTAATGAAAAACATATTTCCGGCTATTTATTTATATCACTGAACGGATTTTCATAAGCGAAACTATTTCGTGGTCTTCAATCAAGTCCAGGAGAAATACACAATGTTTTATTTATAGATTTTTGTGTTTCATTAAACATAATCCCTTACTAAGCCGATGTTTACTTTGATTCTTATTTGTTTCTAAAACTAAATGAAAAATACGGTGTAGTATATTTATTATTCCTGAGAGGATTTCAACTTCGTGATATAATTAGTTAATCAGTGTCGCTGATGTAGTAGATATTCATGGAAAGAATGCCAATTCGTTCAAGACAAAATTAAAATAAGATACCGTCTTCGTTTGACTGTCTGAGTATTTCTATATGTTGTCTAAGGTTTTCTTCGATAAGTTCCATGTAGTACACTCCCAAATGAGAGACGTTGGACGCCGACTGATCCAGTTTGAATCTTCGGCTGCGGTCTGTGGTAATGAAAGATAATTCCCCGTCAGGCAGGCCGGAGGTAGGAGGTATGTTTGATATTGGTGCGTCTTGAATTCTTAGTCCACTTCCAGTTTCTTCTCTACCTGTTTCAAGTTCTCGACCAATGGATAGGATTGTCTCGAAAGTCGTCAATCCTTCTATGGTGAAAGTATGACCAATTTTGATGGTGGCAGGGCGGCCATATCCAATAGCGTCAAAGACCTTAGCTAAACAAACATGAAATAACATCATTTACATCTTGCTAAACGCAAACTAGTCAATATTGGTTACATAGTATTGTGCTGTAACTTAAATAAGCCTTTTACCGTTGATATAACTAATTGCCATTAATATTCCTATGATAAAAATATTGACGACGAATTTCAATGTAGACTAAACGACTAATTCAGTGTAGATGATAATAAACTAACTATAATTTCACAATGGCTGAAACAAACCGACTGTTCAGTAAGCCGTCATCATCATTAAAAAATTACAGACATTTAGCGTTTTTAAGTATAAGGTTAATAATTTAACAGTTATCAAATATATGTAAGAGGAACTCTCAGGTACGGCTGTAAATATTTCTGCTTGTTATGTAAATAAGTTTTTCAAACAATATCCTCTTCACTTTGTTTTACGAGGGAGCCACGGCCAGATACCTCTCGTATGTGTTCTGAAACAGTTGTGACTAGTAATAACCTGTTTGCATCTTCGCTGTTCTGTTCTGAGGTTTAACTTGCGAATCCAAAAACATATCCCCTGCAAGAACGTAATTATGGGAACCTCGCTCGACCTTACATATACATTAAATTTGTATAAAAAAACGTTTGAAATTAATCAAACTATTATAATAGCATTCGTTAGGTCTTTTTAAAACGAATCACGGTTGAAGAAGTACACTCTACTATCATGATTGATTGTACCAATTGGATAGAGACGTAATGATAGCCAACAGAGAGCCAGGAATATTTTATTTCGCTTAATTTGTATGGTTTTCTTTCGCACGTTTAACTGGGTATTAGAATAGTTCACAGAACCACTAGCGCTTAAATATTTAACCTTATACTTTATTGATTATTTATGTTTGTTTTTTTATATAGTAGAGGTGTCATTTAAAACTGTTTCTACTGAAATTACGTGGGTTCATCAGTTGACTGATTATGGCGGTAACGTTAGAGTAACAATACTTCTTACTTAACAGCGTAAAAAATTGAAAAGCAAATTGAAAACACGGCAGGTGCACAACTTAACAAACTAGTGGCAATATGACATCACACAATGAGAATATGACAACTAATTAGTAAAAATAATGTTATAAACAGTGTTATTAACAAGTTGTGTGCATATAAGTTTATCAACCATTTCACATTTTGTAAGCTTACCGACCAAATTGTTAATAACGTTTTTATTTTGATATTTTTACATTCTTTGACGCTATACCAGGTTGGTATCGACTGTTTGACATCCCTCCTAGCCAACACTTCCAACTATGGTGGCTAAGTATTAAAGAGAGTAATTAGTTAAATGTCACAGTGATAAAAATCAACGGCACACAATAATTTTTTTCTCAGTGGGTTTCCAGCCTTATATCAGAAGAGTGAGGCAAATGAAACAAACATTCCCAGATGAGTCCAGTTGGATACAGCAATATTGATTATTCTGAGTTAACTATTTCCAATTCGTTTTGAGCACATGAAAGGAATAACGTTTCCATTTTGTTTTATTTATAACAGTTTGGATAGATTATTTGGTGAGTTGTTATGTATTGATGCATTTATTTGTTACGCTCTCATTAAATATCAGCCAATTTGTCTGGAATAAACAAATGAATATGACTATTTTTAAAAATTTTTGTTTTTACCAATTCCCTTTTCATACCTTGGCACATCGGTCCACTCCATGATGTTTTGCAGACAGCTTCTGAACAGACCCCAGTCCTGGGGTCACATAGAGAGGTACTGCTGCAGTGACATAATGCTGTACAGCCAGCACCATGTGTTCCTTCAGTACAATCTGCGTAGTGAAATTTCCAACAAGTATCAGCACATTGCAATGACACACAAACATTAACAAAACGTGGCTAAATCCGCAAAGATATTGGCATTATTTTCGTAAGGAAATAAAGGAGTAAAGATATTCAGGATATAAGTAAGATTAACATAACCAAGGTTTTTGTCGGAAAAACAAAATAACTAGGATGAAAAATTGTAGGTCAAAGAGTGCAAATCATTAGGGCCCAGTGCACCAGAGTATGACGAAACATACAGATAGAATGTTTATACTGATAAAAGATAAAAACACTTGATTACTTGTTTGACAATCAAGACCGGTGAAGCCCGCGGCACAAGAGCACCCAAACGGGTGAGGGAGACATATTTCCACACCTCGACAATCAGCAACACCAATAACAGTCGCACAACTTATTCCACACCGTCGACCGATATATCCAGACGGACAGGCTTCAGTGGTACGTAAGAAATATAATCATTAATGAATTGAAAATAATGTTTTAAGATGTGTATCACATTATAATTATATGTATCAAATATATTTATGAAAGAATCAATTACTTTCGTAGTCAGTATCGATCCAAGTCAATTAAATTTGTCATACACCCTCCCCCCACCCAACACTCCCATTGATACGTCTTTTAGGAACATTTGGAAATAGTGCAACCTTGAGGGATAAATTTGCATACTGCACACCTTATGGGGGGGGGGGAGGGTGCGGTAGGGTATGGTTACATTGAAACTTAATCAGGTATTTTTACTTCAATTCCTAATTTTCTCGCTTGGTGAAAACTTTCAAGTTGGGATTGGGTAATTGAAAGACATTTTGACTGTCTGCAAGTAGTTCCTTGGTTGAATTCTGGAGACGATTTTGTCTTGCTTGGGAATGATTATTTTTAATACTGATCTCGAAATCTCGAAATTGTGTCTAAAAATTATGAGGAAGCTTTTTCAAAGATAGAGGACATTATCTCCTAATGGAGTGTTCGTAATCTTACACTTCAGGGTAAAATTACAGTTGTTAAATATCTTATTCTCCCCGTTTTAATTACTTATTTTGATAAAAGTTATATTTTCAACAAAAAATAAGGACAATTCTTCAGTCAACGAACGCTTTCATTATTAGTTAAGGAATTACTTTAAAACGCAAAAGTTGATTTTTCGGAAGAAAAAAAATTGACTGAAAAAAATTGGGAGAAATATTGGATCCTTTTGGTATTTATGTTTTAGTTATAAAATCAGTTTTCAAAATGTACTATTTTTTCTGTGTTGTATTGGGTCTTCATCCTTGTAATTGTATTCATATTTCAAGAGCAATAAATACACAAATCCAGTCCGTTATTTCCAAAGCATATGTAGCAATCCAAAAATTAAAAACTTTAAATTGTGTATGTCCATAACAATATATACATCAATACATAAATAACCTTGCTCGCATTGTCCTCCAGTGAATCCCGGAGGACATACACATCTTCCGGAGACATCGTCACAGATGCCACCATTGTAGCACACCGGACAAGTCCATTGACAGAAGGGGAAACCCCATAAATTGTACCTGCAACCTGTGAACGTAAAAAATCGGTGTATTGGTATTAAAAGATGCGTCTTAAGCAGAATTTGCTCCAATCAGGTGGAATGATGCACAACCGAATAATTTGTAAGTTTCTGAGAAAACATTCCATAATGTCTTATTTTATTCCGTATTAATGACACGATGCACGAACTACGAAGTGTTGCATAACATTTAACGAATTGGAAGTGAAGCAATACGCATAACATTGGGGACATCGACAGTTTTATGTTGTAGTAAACCGTGTAATCGTAGTCGTAGGGAAAATGTTCTTAACTGAGGCTGATCCAATTATTTGTGAATAAGTTAATCCTATAACTAACAGTACTTCGATAGCAACAAATTTAATGTATGTATGTCAGGTCAGTCAAGGTGTATAAAGCAAGAAAATTTTCACATAACAACTTGATTTATTTCTTTATATTGGATGTGATGAATAGCAGACGTTCTTGAAGTTATTCAATCCGTTTTAGTATTTTTACACAACGATCTAACATGTTAGATTATGTTGAACTACTTGATTGTTAATTACAGAATTTCGAGCTACAAAGAAGGATAAAGACCTAACTTACATATAACCTTTCAATCATTATACTAATTAAACGGTACGTCAGCTGATTTGCATGAAACGATTTAAAGTTACCTCGAACGATAAGCCTGACGTATCCACTGGTATTTGACGAGTTTGTATATGCCTCGTATACTCCAGCATCACTGGTGTTAACCTTCTCAATGACTAGTGTAGTATTTCTATCCCATTCAGATAAATCCCTTGTGACCGAACCCCACGAATACCGCCAACGTACTTGTTGTGTCGCATTACTGTCCGATGCTAACATTTTTAATGTCACTCTTTCGTCAAGATTTGCAGTAATTGTGAAAGCAGGTGGCTTAAATTCAGCTGAGTAAAGAAACAATCAAACCAAATATGTCATCTCTAATCTTTTGATGAAGACAAGAGAAAGTATGATATAGAAATACAAGGAATGCAAAAGCATCCATCGGCTGCATTAACTAGACATTTTTCCTTTAAGATATCATGAACAGCGATATTTTTATAGTGCATGAAATATCGTACCACCGTTTTAGCTGCATATTTTAATGGGTGAACTTCACAAGTAGCCAGTGATGTCATGAAAGAAAAATATATGGCATAAATATACCTTAGTAAGTTAGTAAGTCAAGACATGTTTGTATAACTACGGTTAGCCATTACAGCTATTAACCCCCTGGCTACTTATTGCAGAGAGAGTGCCCGCCCTTTGCTTAAATTTGGTTCATATTAAATGACTTAAATGTTCCTTCAGTATTTTGGATCTACTGGTGAAATTCTGTTACGCATGGTCTTTTTAAAAAAAGAAGGAGATTATTCTAATATACTCCCAACATTAGAAACATAAAGTTGCCTCTGCCTGTCACAAACTCGGAAAATTTTATAGGGTTAATCGTGTTTATTTGATATGTATATTTCTTTCAATTTTATGGCTGCGAATGCGTGGTTCGACGTAGGCTAGCATTATAATTTCATAGCACAAAAATGTACTACTAAGCATATGCAAAATCTCTCCAATACCATCTGCAGAAAGTATAATTTGAAGCTATTTAATTTCCACACCGTAGTTGATCAGCATGAATTAGCCTGCTTTTGCTAAATAATATTGCTTAGTTCGTGGAACAGCCACGTGTGTGACCTACAACGCTTTTGTTATTCAGATGATTACAACTGCTTCCAATAGAATTAAACATTGCTCGAGGAATGAGAGTTTTGAGCTTGAATATCTTAGAAACTTTTCCTTATGACGTTGCTAAACAGTGTCTTGAAAGGAAAATGGAAGTCTTGAAATCTTATTCTCAGAAAAACTGGCCACAAACGTATCAGTTAAGTGATAAGAAATACAGAAGCTAGGGCCAACAAAGGGTAAAAGGGGTTGCCTCAAGCATCGGTGACTTAAAGTATGAAGACAAGAAGATCTCACATGGATAACTTTAATATGATTTCCGAACACAAATTGACGCTTTGAACTTCACCTATAGCTAAAATGCTTACCTTCGTCTGGTATTATTGACACGGTTGAGATGTAGGTGTAGTTTTGTATCGATGCACTGCATTGAAACACACCAAAGCGAAGGTTCTTTCTTTCTTGTGCATTACCAACACTGTTTGTTAATATCACCTTATCAGCATTGATGAATGACTGCCCGATATTACGTTGCACTATATTGGTATCATTAAAAAACCCACAACGTTTTAACTCATCCGTTGGCTTGGTGATGGCACTGGAGAGATCACATGATGTATTTCCATATGTCGGATAGATCCTGTTAGTTTGTTTATTGGTCCATGCGGCTCTGCGATACGATCTGGTGGTATGCATGCCATTATTTACGACCACGCCCATAAACGTATTATTTCCTTCAGGATCACCCTTTGGATTAACTGTGATGCATAAGGAATCTAGGTAAGAACCTGTATAGAAGAGTAACTTTTGTAACAGGAAGAACTGAAGAAATATGATAACCTTGCAAAAGTGCATCATTGGTTAAAATACGCCATGCATGAGAAAATTAAATAAATTATATATAAATATAAGAGCACTGCCCAAGTCAAGCATATGTTGACTTCTGTTTTGCATTAGATCATATTAATTCATATTAATAACGGTACTTATTTTGGAAATGTTGTGAACAAAGTTGCATCCATAACACTCAGTATGGTATATACTGTAACATATACAGGCTTGTTTGTATTGTAATTGGTTTAGAATACCAACC
>JAIPMN010085249.1:0-14900 GCA_020650975.1 Apostichopus californicus | reverse complement strand
CAAAATGCTCTAACGGCGGTCTTTAATTTATCGGCACTTCCGTTGTACGAAACTATTTCCAAGCGCATGTACTTTCAACACCCATATAAACTTACGAGTTGTCACAAATTGCGATGACAGCTATTTATTCTTTGTTTATCTGCAAATTAGCAAGGCCCGGAAAGGGTCATTTCCGGCGATCTAGGGAGTATCTTTACTCCAAAAAAATTCTGTACGCTCCGCGCCAACCCGTGGTGGCGCTCCGCTTAGATAGTGTCAAAGCGCCCCTACAGACCATTCTCGCCGCCTCTGACCAATACCCCTAGCTCCGCCACTGGTGATACCTCTAGCCTGCAAGTAACTGACAGATTCCTTCACCTGCCAGAGTACAGGTTTTGTATGGTCTAGACAGCTTAGAGCTGCACGCTGTTGACATAAATGACATTAATATGCTAATAAACTTCAAATGTATCGAGCTACAATCAATGGCAATTTCCACCTAATTGGCACTACTTGATACCGTCTGTAATTTTGTGCTAGAACTTTGAGGGTCAAAACACAGATAATGATTGGAAAAAAAATATGATAATTATGCACGCTGTTGACATAAATGACATAAATATGCTAATAAACTACAAATGTATCGAACTTCAATCAATGGCAATTTCCACCTTAGCACTAATTGATACGGTCTGTGATTTTTTGCTAGAACTTTTTGGTTCAAAACACAGATAATAATTGAAAAAAAAAAAAAAAATTGTGTCCATAAAAAAAAAACTGAATGAAAAATGGTCCATGTATTTGTTAAAAATTTCTCTCTCTTTTGGGAAAACGATTTTGCTTTTTTTTCTTATCACCTTAATGACGGCTTCTAAGAAGTAGGCGAAGGTGAATCCAAAGTTGGACATTCGGATGAAGGGCTCGTATTGGTCGTATTTTTCGTGTCCCTCGTAGTAGACGAATCCCATAATGATCGGAATGAGATTCAGAAGGATGATCGCAAACATGACGATCTCGAGGATCACGTGATTCGCTACCCTGTTCATCAGCTTCAAGAAGCGGTAGCCGGAGGGTTCGGGGAGGTCGTCTGGGTCGGTCTCTTTCACCATCTCCTTCAGTTTGTATTTCTTGAGGAAGAGGATGAAAGCAGCAGATTGTAAAAGTGGACTCTTAAAAAATTAAAAATACACTTATACCAAAGCTAGATATGCAAATAGGGTAACACACTTGTTGTTTTTCCCCCCAACTTATTGCGCAGAAATCAAAACATAATTTAGCTGCAGGGAGGATAAGTGTTGGATCAAGACACAAATCAACTTGACTGAGATTTTATTTGAAATATGACAATTCGGTTATTGCCTTCCTCATATCGGCGACGACAATGCTGCACTTAAACAGACAAGATACGACCCACAGCCTGATGTGACTAACTGTATGTATGTATGTATGTATTTAAGATCCTCCTGCAAGCAGGAACTCGCGAAGAAGCCATCATTGGCTTATCAAAGTTGGAAGCTGACCGAAGTCAGTCTCTTAGATTCATATTAACGTCCATGATAATGAATTGTCAACAATTCTGTAACTGGACGACATACATTAATCTTGGAGTGACTCGTATTCGGGACCTTATGATTGAAAGGCACCGGCGTTAACACTTAGCTAACACTCCTATTGTTAAAAATACTGTTAAAAAAAAATACCAGATAGAAAAAAAGATCTGCGAAATTATACAACATCAGACACATTCTAGAAAGCTTCGCGTTGATTGGTTGAACTTTGATACTACTATCTTGACCTGTGTTACATATTTTTCTTTTTGCAGGCAATTAGGAAGTAACACCAATTTGCAGACATGTAGATTTGCAATATAACACTCATTGTCAAACCAGACTTTATAATTTAACTGACGGTCACAAAAACAAAAGGACTTGTTATAAATAAACTCATCGTACTCTAAAATGAATCACCCTACGAATTACAGATTTTGCTGACAACAAATGAACACTATTTTTGCTGCTGGTATCGTTAACATGGCATGCTAATTTTGTTCATATATATACTGTTAGTGATGTGATGTTTTTAAAGTGAAGTGCGGCTGTTTTTCCTACATAGGTTGGTTTGAAAATGGATTGTCAGAACTGAGTGAGAGGTAGGTACGTCTCGTACTGACCTCGATATTTGACCAAAGTTGCAGTACCCATGTGTTCAGAAGGGACCCTGGAGTTTGCCAAGCTCACAATGAAGGTTGTGGCTGTTCGCATTATATATTGCGACACAATTTGTGGAGCATAAAAATATTGATATTTATGTCTTTACGGACACTCAAATATACAAATATCACGGGTCACCCAAAGATTGAGACAATAACTCACTATGTACGGGTATAATCCTTTAACCTGCCAGCTCTTCTTAAGTTCTGAGACGTTCATGAAGTTGAAGGGGAGATCGGCGGCACTCTCGGCATGTCCTACCAAGATCCTGACAGCCTCTCGGGTCAACATGCCATGTTCAAATTGTTTCCAGTAACTGACCTGTGTGACCAAGGAACAAATAAGGAACCATTGTAAACAAACATTAATGTCACCTTTAATCCTTCCAATATCTCCTTGACCTTATATGATAGCCATAGAGATGCTAGTCGAAAACTCTACTCTCCTTTAAAAAACTGAACAAAGAGACATTGCTACCTTTGAGTGAAATCAAAATGTAATATGTCATCGCAGAGGCCGCCGTGAAATAGTGCCGTTTGCCTTCCAACTAGTGTTAGCATGATGCCACCAGGAGAATAAACCTGTTTGTTCGCATAAATAGTTTGAAAAAGAGCCAGAAATCTGACAACGTTGAAAGGGAACCATCCAGGCTGGCATTTTAAGAGCTGTATGATGGAATGTATCAGACTTATGTACCGAAATATATCCCCCTTCCCTTATTCCTCTCTTTGTCCCTCTACTGTTTACCTCCTACCTCTCCTCTTCCCCTGTTGGTTTCTTTCTTTCTTCTCTCCATCCCTTGTCCACTAATCCCCTTAGCATCTATCTCTTTGTGTTCACCATGCTCATTAACCTGTCTGTATTCTGTGCGTGTTTTTGTCCCTTCTGTTACTGTTACTTGTCATTTAGCCTTTG
Source organism: Apostichopus californicus (assembly GCA_020650975.1). Lineage (NCBI taxonomy): Eukaryota > Metazoa > Echinodermata > Holothuroidea > Aspidochirotida > Stichopodidae > Apostichopus > Apostichopus californicus. The sequence continues at coordinate 11,796 of JAIPMN010085249.1, read as the reverse complement.
AAGAAGATCCTGCTAGGATCGAAACATCAGGCCAACTTACTTTTACACATTCTGCTACACAGGCTCTCTAGTGGATAAGCAGTTTGCTAACAGGTTTATTTTATTTTGAAATATATCCAAACATACTTTAATATTTCTAAAACACATGATTCACCCGAAAGATAACAAACCTTGATAGCTTTTAGCATTCTGAGTCGAGCTTCTTCAAGCATATCGGCGTATTCCTTATGGGTCGGTTCGTTTGGCACTAACAAGGAGCAGTTTGGGCATTTACTGACTGGTTGTTCTATGATCCCTAAGTCATCTTCCCCCATCTGATGATGAAACCAAAAAAATAATTTAAAATAAAATATAGTTTCTTTTACAATGAATACTGCTGAAAATTTACCTACATGTCAATGAAAACTTACATCAGAGAGGTTGTTCACCAGTACAAACCCAACTAGCAAAATTAGGGGTGGGGGGGGGTGGTGTCATTTGAAATATAAGTTTTTTCCAATCCATACTGGTCATGCAAATACAAACATAGGAATTTAAAAGTGATTTAATGAAAAACAAGGACAACACTGCCTGAAATTCCATTTTCCTTGTAGGCACATCTGACCGAAATGTTTTCTAAACCAAACCCTTTTCCAGACCAAACCATCGCTTATTTAATGTGCATTTATAGACAGACATACGTTGATCGGCAGTTGAAATGAATTTTACGAATAAACTGTGAATTTGCGATCAAAAAAGACGGTTTCCGTTCTTTGTCGAAAATCTTCTCTCTTCAATAACATTTTGTTCAACACTTACATTGTCACTATTAGTCTGGTATGGATCGTGAATGATGCAAGCACGCTCTGCGATCGACCAATCGGCATCCGCCAAGAACCTATCCGCTTTCAGCATGGCAAAGTTCCTAGTCTGCCCTTGTTCTACTCGTCTTACAGCGCTGGCCATGGCTAACCTCTTGGGGATGGAGATATCACTCATGCCTGTACAGATTAATAATAACGAGAAAAACAAAAAATAACATTTATTACTTGTGAAATCAAAAGGATTTTAACTTGGTCAACCTCGCGAGAGGTCCTAGGGGGTAATAAGTTTCTATAGAATAGACACTTTTTTTCTTGGGAATGTTGTCTATTGTTCAGTCAAGGAGTTGCTGGTAAGTGAAGTCTTATGTAATCACATTGTATAGAAGCCATTAACATACCCGAGGTCGGAAATAAAGAGACAATTAAGGAGGCATTTCTAAAGGCGAGGAATTTCTAAGTATTGAGGATTTTGGAGAAGGAGCGGTTTCTATTGTCTGGGTAGGAAGTGGTTGCTACTTTGTCAGAATTTTTTTGTTTTGTTCTTAATATATAAGTTCACATGGAGTCGGGGGGCTAGACCCATTTAGGGAAAAGGATTTTCTATTGTCACGTTTTATGTATGAATAAAATGAGGCATGGAAAATTTACCTCTACTGTAATGTTCGATAAAGCCTTCAAGATGAACACTTTACTTTTTTAACAATTGATTAGCTACCTGGCATTTTGTTTTCACTTGTAAAAAGCTTCTTAAAAGGGAAGTCCAGGAGAAACTTTATTTCTGACAAATGAACCTCTTAAGAGGAACATAGAGTGGCTCTAAGTTCTATTTATAGGAATTAAATGCAAAGTTCACTAGATGCTTAGAATATCATTTAAATTCTATCTATAATAATAATTATTAAAAAATCTACTGTTTAAATTTACACCCATTTCCCCAGATAGTAGATTCTTGGAAATAAATATTTAATGTTTCATTTCCAAAGGTTCTGGGTTGTCACCTCTTAACAAAGGTTCTCGAGTGTAATCCACAAAATCCAAAGAGTCATTTAGACATTGATACGATTCCAGTCATAATTCAATAGAAAGACCCTACTCATTGAAAAGACTAGTTCTTTGTTTCGTATTGGGGTGAGAGAGAACCCCTTCTCGACTCAAAAATGGTGCATTCACCTGGTAATTGGTTTAATCCTTCTCTGACAATCACAACTGGTTCCTAACTAAAAAATTGTTCCTGTATTCCTTATTGATTGCGATAGTAAGGAATTCGGAAGAAATATTGCAAGATGTAATATTTTAATTCCTAATAACTTTAAACTGTATTTTCTTTTACGTGCTTGTGGTCATCGGTCACGGTCGGTCCCTTTCTTGATATGAAATTCTTACCTAAGATGGAGAGGAGGCTTTTGATGGTAGTAGCATTCACCAAGAGGGTTAGCACCACGATTCCGCTGGTGTGGAAGAGCACCTTACTGCCGATGGTTGCAAAGTTGATCTCTTTGGTCTGCACGACAATCAGGGCCATGGCCAGTCCCACAGCTCCTCTCAGGCCACCCCATGTCAGGACGACTGCATTTCTCCAGGATAAACCGTAGCCGAGCTTTCTCAGGATTGGACTGAACATTGCGATGACAAAGAATCTGTAACAGAGAAGAATTAAAGCTGCTGTGTTACATGATAATATATAATCTACATGGTCCAGAGTGAATAGCCATCTTCCTTGATCCCCAGTGGTTAATGCATATCATGTCATACTTGAGAACATAACCTTCCCACTGCAGGGTAACTACACTCACTATAGCCAGCACTGTGGTCTATGATGAGTGATTTTAAAATTATACACTCCTCTTTCATCAGGAAAACTCCCCCACCCCCCCCCACCCCTTCATTGCAAACACCCATGCAAATGTGTTTCTTGAAGTTGATTCAAATTAGCCAGATCCATGATTTAAACTGAATAAGTAACAAAATCTCTATATGACTGACCTGATGGTGTTGATTCCCACATAGAGAGCTATGACATAAAACCAATCAATGGCGTCCACATTGGCCAGGGCCTTGTCAACGATGAGAACTCCGACTAGCATGAAGATGAGAGTATTTGCAAGATAGGCCAGCATCTCCCAGAACCTAAGATGAAATCCATTAAAAGAAAAATTCCGATATCAATAATAAAAAAAAAAAAATTTGTGTTAGCTCTACGGTCGGAAATAAATAACCTTAAACATCTTCGGCAACTTTTCATATCAAATGGAGAATATTTTTAATCCAGTAAAAATGTGTTGAGTAAAATACAATGAAGGACAAATTTTGGATGACTATCTATTAGCACCAGATTAGAAACCTCTGGGGATACCTAACGCACAATATGCTTATCCTCTTCCCCTTTATTAAATCTGCAGGCACAACGCAAATGCATACAAAGTTTGTTGTGTTGCAATATACAACGATATGTCTTGCATGGAATGGTTCAAGGAAGGCCCTTGACCTTGGGTGCTCCCTAGGCACTTGCCTCGTCTGCTAATTGGATATTGCCAAAATATCTTATGGTTGGTCCAACAAATAGCGATAAAGTTTCACTGATCCCATGTGGCAGAGAGTGAATATTGTCAATTAAATGGATGGTTACATTTCCCACACATGAACTGCTTCATAGGGCATCTAGACAATAAAGAGTACACCAACTTCACAAATGAACTTACCGGTGTAAGAAGACCTCTACCTCCGGACTGATGGCTGTCTTTTCAGAATTCACGATGAGGCCCAGAACCACCACAGCGATGACTCCAGAACAACTGGAAGAAGAGGAAAAGGTTTTAAAGGCATTGAAGACTCCCCTCAAACCACGTGTCTCGCTATGAAAACTTGTTAACTTTCAGTTGCTTGCAAGTGCAGTTTTCTGCTTGTCGCTACAAAATGCAGACAGTAATGAAACGTGATACCTTGTTATCTTTAGCTGGACCTGAGATGTCCATCGCTGTATCGTTAATACACTGTGCTGTGGGTATTGACCGCAGCTGTATGTACTGACTGTACACTAGTGTCTAATTACCGAAGGTAGCAAGCTGTGTGCGTATTTTCTGGGATCGATGGTGGTGTCTAACACTTCTGTTACATCTCATTCGAAACTAGGTCAGATTACCGGCATTAGACGTTTCCTTTTGCACGAGTCTTCACACCCTTTAAACATTTAACATGATAAAGGAAAACTCCTCTGTCATGTGATATTTTTTAAATTTGGCTATATCATAAGAGGAAACAGAGATTTGTTCCTGGATGGAAAGCATTCTTTACTTTAGCTAGCTGGGGCTTGACTCCATGACCTTCCAGATCTTAAGATTAAGTTTTCTCTAATGACAAAAACTTCATCCACTCCTCCATAGCACTGAACTTAATTAAGTAAAAAATTAAAAGTTGTATCAGTAGGGTTGTTAAAAGGTGAACAAACCTTTACATTCAGCTGTTTTGCATTACAAGCTACTGTAAATATACAAAAAAAACAAAAAACAAGTTTTACCAATCACTGTTGGTTACGCTGTGAAATAAATCCCCGTCCCTGCATTCCCGAGACTAGCCTTTGTGACAGTGGCGGAGCTAGGGGTATTGGTCAGGGGGGGGCAAGAATGGTATGTAGGGGCGCTTTCGACACTATCTGAGTGGAGCGCCACCACAGCTTGGCGCGGAGCGTACCAACATTTTTTGAGTAAAGATACTCCCTAGATCGCCAGAAATGACCTTTACCCGGGCCTTGCTAATTTGCAGATGTGACAAATGTCAATAGGTAGATGAGAGCACAATAAAAAAGTCAATAATCGCGAATAAGTAAAAAGTGGTAAAGAGCTGAAAAGGGCTCCAGCAGACCATCTGAGTCCGTCAGGGGGGCATCCGCCCCCCCCCCCTGACTGTATGGATGCTCCGCCACTGCTTTGTGATACTCACCGAAATGCTTCACCGGTATAAAAGGTCAGGTAGGTCGATGCCAGAGTGATGGTGATCTCCACCAGGGCGTCGTTGAAGATGTAGGAGAGCCACCAGATAGTGATCTTACCGAACAGAAGACCGAGGAGCGGTCCTCCAAAGGCAGCCTTCACAAAATTGATGAAGACATCGAGTATGGAGACTGACAACGAAACGAGATGTAATAAGTCGACGACAGACAATCTGATTGAAATTCTTGTTGCTGGCAGTAATTTACCTTTCCAGCTTTAAAGCTAACAAGTTAAAAGCATTACGTTTGGATTAAACAAGGAGTGCTTAATTATAATGTGTCTTTTGACTCTTCCACAAGGTCTGACTTTATAAAGATTGAACAAAGAAATAATCAAATAATAAAAAAAAAGCAGAATTTTAACAAATGACCTTAGAAATGATGCTTTGCGTTTCACTTTTTGTTCACTATTTACTTTTACAGACTGAAACTTGGATTCTTTTGTCTCGATTTTTTATTAACCAAAATATTAAAAAAATAGTTTGTAAGTTAATATACAGAAACTTGCTCTTCTTTGTCTCAACTTTTGCAAAATCTAGTTGGTAAGTCATTACAACAGCAAGATTTTATCATCTACATGAACAAGATCCCCCCCTCCCAAATTTTTTTTTTGAAAGGTTAATAAATTATTACAAATGTAACTTTGCAGAAATTAAATAAACTGAAAAGGCTTTAAAATGTTCAGTCTCACTTGTGGCTTCGCCGTCGTCGAGAATGGCGATGTTCTTGAAGATTTCAAAGACCACGATTGAGCATCCGTCATTCAGAAGAGATTCGCCTTCGATGAGAGTTCCCAGTTGCTTGGAGGCTCCTGTTCGACAAAGACACATTTGTAAGACTTTGTTTTCAGACAACGTTGGATTCATCAACACAACTGCAGTACATCTAATCTAGGTACCAAAGGTTGTAGACAGGAATCAATACAGACTCACTGTGACCAGGCGCGTAGCCAAGATTTTGCCAAGGGAGGGGCAAAGCCTGTAGGCAAACTATTTAAGCGTAGCGCCACCATTGTTTCGCGAAGCGCACAAGAAAATGTTGGCCGAAAATGCCTCCCAGATCGCTGGAAATGACACTTCCCATGCCTTGTAAGTTGCATGTAAGCAGTTTCTATTTTAAATTACTAGCGATATCATAAATAAAAATTTAAAAAAAATATGCTCAAGGGGGGGTGGGGCGGTCCAGCAAAGCGCCTGACTGTGACTCACCTTTGTATAGTGTTTTTGAGATGTGATGAGTGTCTATATATCCCACACATATATATGTGGTTTTTCTTATGTTCAATGAAATGGATTGAATGATTACTTCAGTTATAAAAACTTGTGCACTTCCCGCATGACTCTCAATCACATATGTTATCGTTGTTGTAAACTTGAGGCAACAAGTAATTTGAAAAGGAATTTTGAGAAACTTTATTTGATAATTTACTTTGGGGTCTCAATCTCTGAGCTATTCCTACACATTAAGTTAAAATTAGGCAATTATAAATGTGAATAAGCAGCTATTAATTGTAGCTATCTTTGATACAATACAGCATTGACATGGAACATTACTACGTCACACAAGTAAATTTGGTGCAGTACACAATTATAGATTTCAGCGATATACTGGTAATCAGTTTCATAACTGGGAAGGTTTTTTGTAGCAGAATAGAAATAGTTTATTTAACATTTGTATTGAAAACTGAAAACATTGTTAAATTATACAATTAATATTTCTGTGTGGAAAGTAATACTGGTTTATACTGGTAAATAGCTAATAAAAGTAAATTAATACAACAGAAAATGATCTATCAAAATGTATGGGCCATCAAGATCATAATAACAATTTTGTGAGGCTATATTGTGAGGCTATATTGCAAGGCTATATTGTGAGGCTATATTGAGGCAATTTTGTGAGGCTATATTTAGGAAGGTGACTTGAATAAATTGTTTATAATCTCATATTCACACTGCTGGCTTACCGAGGTCTTTCAGAAGGGCCACTACCGCCACTGGATCAGTAGCGCTTACAACCGCACCAAACATCATTGACTCAGGGAATTCCCAGTTATATGTCTGGAAGACAAACTTTGCAACCACTGCCGTCATAACTGCTGCCACGATTAGTCCACACACAGCCAATATGCAAACCTAAAAATAAGAAAGTTTAACATAAATTGCAAATGAGAGAAATAAATTGCCAATGAGAGGTTATATGGGGTGACTTACGTTCAGGGTTTTCGTTAGTAGCCGGGACCCGGGTCAAATGACCCGCCTACTGCACATACATGACCCGGCTACTTTGCGATGCTCAGTAAAAAAAAAAAAAAAAATTCCGAAAAAAATCGAGAGGAATAAATACCCACAACCAGGTCAGGTGTGATAGCTACCTCTCTAGGCTCCATGACCCGAGTGTTAATAAAAAAATTGAGGAGAAAAAAGAAAAATAGGACAGAAGAAAGGGGTGATTGGGAGGGGGCAATATCATTGACCAAACAGCTGTATATTGCACCATTTTGCATCTAGAGACTTTTTAAATTGCAATTTTCCGGCAATTTAGACCCCTCCCCATGTCCGCGTACAGACAGTCCCGCCTACTTTTCAACTTGACCCACCTACTACATTTCTTAACAAAAACCCTGACGTTGTCTCCGAAGTCCTTTGTTTTTACGCTTCAAGTAAAATAAATTTTGACGCTTTCAGTTTTTTTCAGAATTACCATACTTAAAAACTTATCCATGGATACTAAATTTTCACCTGAGCAAAGGACTTCAGGAAAGTATGAACATCCATAGCAAAAGCAGATTCAAAGATCAAGACTGGTAGAAAGATATGCAACATGAGGTGAGGATCCATATTGACAACAGCAACAGTGTAATCAGCTACTCCCCACTCAAGACTGGCAACAGCGCCTAGGATTCCACCGAGAACCATCAGGAGAACTGTGTATGGGATTGGCAATTTCATCAACAATGTCCTAGCCAAAGCTGTAGGAGATTGAAAAGTAGTGAAAGCTGTGAGTGCCTAACAGTGTCATGTTATTTTAGACTAGAGCTTGCTTTTGGAAAGTGCATGACGAGAATTTGTCCATTAACCATAGGTTGCATTTTTCAGCTCTCTTGAACTCAACTTACTGAAACTTTATCTCTCCTACAAACAGACTGGTGAGTTTTGAAGAGTTGATTTGTTCACACCTTGCCATGTTTGCCTTGATCTGATAGTGATTTGGCTACTAGCTGTGTGATGACTTGCATAATAAATGAATATAGGCAGCTCAACTAAGGTGCTAAAAGATGGGATTGATCACTGAGCTAACCAACTGAAAAGAACCTGCCATTCAGTACAAACAGCGGGTTTGTGGATGCAACCTATAACTAATGGACACTTTCACCGCATGTGAGCGTAAATATCCTATGCCTTCCAATAGTTGTTTTTAATGTACCATTGGGACTAAATATTATTAAAATTTCAGGACAACTATTAATGGAAAGGCTACATGTTTTTTCCATTTCTGAATATAACCTATGCGCCAGTGTGACAGTAGAAATGTGACTTAAATTCTCTATATTGCACTCTGAAAGATTTAGAGCTGGCAACATTTAGTCATTGCTTAATGAATTATATTACTTCTTGGATGCATTACCCAAATGCAAAGTTATATATTTCCATCTTTGTGAAGAAAATTTTGGCAATCTAGTACAAGTGTCTATGTCAGTGAATGGAATGCATATGAAATTCCACATGTTACACATCTAGAGTAGAGAGTTACAAATATGGCCCTTTGTAGGCCAAAATGCCTACAAAAATATGAAAAGGTCCAGAAAGATTTATTTGGGAGAGGCTTGGTCTACATCTTTAATTCTTTATGTAGTACACAAATTACAATTGAGCTTAGCCGAGGCCACCATAAGCAAGAGTGCGCCCCTCACTTGACTAGGCCTTACACATAAAACTTGATATTTCAGTGATTTGTTGTTGAAGATTGACATATTTTACAAATAACATTGGCTAGGCAAATGCTAATCCCAGTTCAGTTTTGTGAGAATTACGTTGAGACACTTGGGCCTAATGAGGCACTAGTTTAGCCTTTTCACTTCAGTTTCACACCAAAAGTCAAAACATGATTTGAGACTCAGCCTAACGCATTAGGACTAACTAAAGGTTAGGCCTAGGCTAGGTCTACTTTACATTATGGTAAATCATTTATTTATTATAATTTTGCAAACTTACTCCACCATGATTGATACTAGCACTCAGTATAGTACTAGTAGCCTACTATTAGTAGCGTAGATAGGTAATAACGGGCCCTCTCCATTTCTACGGTAATTGACTAATAAATAGTAATACTAACGTTAACCCATACTTATCAAAATGGCCGTGGCTATTCTTACGACTAGTCGTAACAATTATCTATAAACTATTCTTACGACATCAGCGAATTCATGCGTAGTAAAGTAAATAAAGCAACTGTGCGTGTAGTAGGGGTAATCCTAATCCTAACCCTAACTGGAAATTATTGTTACTCATGGTCGTAAAAATAGTACTCCTGGTTGTAAAATAGCAACTGCGCATGCGTAATCGGCAATTATTCTTACGACTCGTCGTAAGAATAGCCACTTTGTATCAAAATGTGTGGCCCATCACTATCACAGTATCGTTAACTTACCACCGCAAACACAACATCCGAAAATGAAAGCAATAACTTTGCTGTTTGCTGCATGGACATCGTCGTGGTGTTCACTCTCATGTAATGGATGGGTTGTGTGATCTGATAACGATTCATTTGTTGTCACTGACTGAAAATTTGACCAGACGGTTGTCGACTCCATCGTTGTTGAGTTGGCGACCTCGCACACAGCCAAGAAAATCAAAAGCACAGCTGCGACGGTCAAAGTACTTCGGGCCATATTTCTACCAAGGGCGAGAACAACTGGAAAGTTTTTCCTTCACGTGCACCTTTTAATGACTGCCTACTTAATTGTATATGTAGTTACTTTTACTGTGGTATATTAAGTTGTGGAACAGTTTATGAAAGATGAACGGGCAGTCACCGTACCTCGTGCGGCAACTTGGTCAGCAGTAGTGTGAGTGTGTATGTACAGTATGTGCATACCGTATTAATACGTTACATGTTATGTATCAACGGCAAGTTTGTTGCCATGGACAACACTTTTCTAGTGACCAGCTGCAGACGAACTACCTGGCACTATTGTGTGTAATCATTAACGCGCAAGTGTGGTAACCAAGGGTACCAAATCCAACCAAGGTTCACACGGACGTTCAACACTTTCATGTCATATATCTTGTGCTACTTCAAGAGTGGTGCATAAGATTAAATAATAGAACGGCTAGTCAACCCTCGATGCAGTGTTCAGATGACAGCATCCGAGTAGTTGGTTTTTTTTTCACTGCGCGCATTTGTGGAGATTGATGTGGAGATTGAACAGTGATGTGGAGATTGAACAGGTGTGGGGAAAAGTCTGGAGGAGGTTGGGTCCTGGATGGATATCAGGTAATAGGGTAATGTTACAGGAGCGCGGATGGGTGGGGTGGAGGTGTTGTTAGACAGTATGAAAGCTCTCAATAAAGCAAACCAATAAATAGCATCTTGGAATAAACTTTGGATTCCTATGGAAAGAAAAGACACAATGATTTATCCACCTAAGATGATTAATGAACAACCACCCCCCCCCCTAACAAGTGCACAGATGGCATTTCTGGAGTTTGTTCTGATAACTATTTAGGTCAAGTTGATAATAACTTTAGTGGGAGCCTTAACATTATTGAATACCTCTGTCAGTCTCCAAATACTTCTGACAAATTAGTCCTGGATGCATTAAAAATATTTGCTTTTTCATCATCTCAATTTTATACCACAATTTTATTGAGTGAACCATAAGAGCTTAACGAGCCTCGTTGCATTATTGTCAGATATTTTAATACAAGGGTGCAAGTCTCAAAGATAAATGAGCAACTAATTTTTATTTTTGTATTCCTCATGAATCATTAACAGTGCAAAATTACTTCAATTACTTCCATTCTGTTAAATTAAATATATCTTTGCCAACCGGATAATAATTCCAAATGATTCATTAGAAGTAATAAAGTCTTTTTCCCCAAAATAATCCTGTTAGGAGAGCCTGAGGAAACCCACCTAGTTCACTAAATTTCCAGTCTTTTCAGAAATATTGTATTTTGAGAACCACTTAGGCAACTTACCACATCAAAACTTGATTTTAATCATCGCACCAATATTGAGCCCCAAACAATCCCTGCCCGGTGTTTTCTTTTAGCCTTTGACAATTAAATATTAAAACAAATCAAATTAAAGCAAACTAAAAATCACACAAAATAATGAAAGAAATTAGTCTTAGACCTATGAAAGAGTTATATACACATCCTTTACCTTCCTTAACAGAAGAGAAATGATTTTGGTATTTGTTTTCCCATTCGGAAGTAAAAGTTATTGACTCTCTCTTCACACATATATCCAGAAAGACACATACTCATAGTGTTCAATATTCCAACACGTCTCCAGTGACTGATAGAGAGGTGATTGCACGAACGCCTCTCCAAGTGCTACCCTGCGTGTTCCCTTTGTCTTTTCTCCTGTACTAAACATTACCACATCTAGTTGCATGGGCACCAAAATTCATTTTGAATTCACGATTCTCCTATCGCAATGGTGCATCCTGCACTGTTAACCCTGCAGGGCAAAGCTCGCTTCAACTCAACTTTGAGGAGGCATTTTATGAGGTCCTCCAACAAAAGTCTTTCAATTCCCTCTCGCTGCCCTTACTGAGAAACGGTAGCAGCGTCGTCAGAGGTAATCCCATCTCAGATGGGTCTTTAAGTGTCTCAAAGAGGATCTCAACTCCTGTTATTGGTTTAGCACATAATGAACATTGATAGTGACTGAATGCCAGATATCAATTAACTTTTGAAAATTCATGCTATTTAAGCACATCGTCTGTTACAGTCGAAGGTCGTTTTTATACTCCCTTTGATCCATTCACAAGCTGTTGCA
>JAIPMN010085239.1:0-10389 GCA_020650975.1 Apostichopus californicus | reverse complement strand
TTGTAAGAGGCATCATTGCCAGCTGTAACAGGCATAACATCTTTAAAATCTGTAAAGGCATCAAGTAACCCAGTCTTGGAAATAAACTCTGCCAAAATACAAATTGAAGCTCGAAATATGGACCTTAAAGAGAAACAGCCGTTGGTGATGTCATCAAAGACACCGTAATTGTGATATACAGATCCTTTGTAAGGAATAAAGGATATGGAGTAACAATTCCCTTCTAAAGACTATCCTATCAAATGTAATCAGCAAGCCTTAATGTTCTCTCTTTCTTCTTCAGTTAGACCAATTATTTTAATGCTTTCCTTTCTTGAATATTGTTCAAGCTTCTCAGTTCCACTTCTCTGTACTTTAATATTTTGTTTCAAGCCATGAAGTTCTCTCCTCTCAATCTGTAGTGCTTCCATGTTATGTCTAATACTTGTTTCTGTCTTGGCCTTTATGCTGTTGCCACTGCTTCTATAATCATAGGTTTTATGAAAGCTATAACACTTCGTATTATGGCGCTGAGATCCTCAACTGCAGCCCGCATAACTGTTCCCATTGGAGTTATAGCAATACATTACTTTTCACTTCATTTGTCCTTTTATTGTGAAAGTTTGTGAGTTTGCATCGTGTATAGGAACGTAACAATCTTGAAGAAAATCTTCCAGGTGTTTTGTAGAAGTTTTGTCTCAAAATTGCAATGCAGCAGACACACATTTACAGGAGTGTTTTACATTCAGAATGAGGACCCCATTTCTTTCCAATGTTCAAATCAACATACCCTAATCTTAATATCCGGATTGAGGACGTGTTGATTCTTTTGAAATGACATCTGAGGACTCAGTCAGAATACATAACAATTGCACATGCATGAATGCACCTCATCCAGAATGTCAGGACCTGTGCTAAGAAACACATCTTAAAGGGCAGGACATTTTAAGAAGACAGGACCAAAAACCCAGTCCTCAGATTTTCTTTGGCTCATAGCCAAATAATATTTATATAATAATAATAATTATAATCTTAATGGCACCAAAAACTGCTGGGGTTTTGAAGTATTCCTCGGAAGAATATTGTAGTTTTCTATATACAATGATGGGCCAAATGGGACGTTGGAATCTCCAAATTTCCCCTTTGAATTTTTTATTTTCTCAAAATAAATCTGTCTAGTAAGATGAAAATTTTAGCAAATTATTTCAAAATTCTTCTGGAATTTGTGGCTTTCTATATGGAAACTTTAACTTGTTCCTCACATGATCAAATTTATAATGTCCCACCTTTTTTCTTCAGATTACTGCATTTTGCTTCAGTTTTTGTGGAATTTTTCTTCATATAAACTTATAATTAGTAGGAATGTAAGACAAAAGTTTGATATTTTGAAATTGCGAACTTTTGACAGTTTGATCTGAAATGTTGACTATTGACTGGGAGAAGCCCGTAAGAGCTTACATCATCATGTCGGGTGCCTTGCTTCCAAAGCAACATTTTTGAATTTGGAATCTAACATTGAAACATTTATAGTTATACCAGTGACACCGTCACTGTGTAGTTTTGCATATTCATTACTAAATTCACATTTAGGGTTGGTCTAGCATTTATAATGAGAATCGCTTTTTTCCAAAACTGTTTTCAAAATTTTACCATTTTTATGGCGTTTCCATTCGATTTTACAACTATCAACTGCTGTCATTTTCAGTCATTAAAGGACATATGTGATCCATGAACAACACCGGTGGTACATCGAAACAGAGAAAAATATAACATCAAACACTATCTTATGGTTTTCCAATTTCGGTATGCACATAATCACTGTAAGAAAGCTTAGCCCAGCTAGGCTACATACATCTGCTGTGAAAGTGTTTTTCAATATGACATCACCCATCACTTATAACATTAATGTGACCATGAACTAACACTATAATGCTTTAGATTTGTGCAATTTTTGTTTACATACCATAGGCAGGCAAGTAAATTTTTCAGTCAAGTTGGCGCGTGGAATGTGTGACGCCCTAGCTTGTAAACAGGATATCTCAATATGAGTAACCTCTGCAGTTTTCATATTTAGCATATGGCTTCCCCATAATTAGTAAAAGGACCCTATTGTTTGGATGAGGTGAAAGGTCATTTGGCGTCATCAGAGGGGAAAACGCTGCATATGTAATGTATTTAAAGGCAAGACACCACTGGGAGGTGTTTCCCTCTGGTTATGTTCAATAATTTAGATTATGTGTTTCTTATTTTCCTCTTTTCTTGCTTTCCAAAGCATTGGTTATGTTCGAGCCGATTACATGCAGTATTTCTGTGACTTGCTAAGAGGCCTGGACATCTTGCAAGGTCTACAAGCAGAAGAGAAAGATCCAGAAGAGTTCATACATGCCCTCCTACAGGAATTAACGAATGTGAAACCTTTCCTTCAGATCAGGTACACAGTAATGGTATTACCTGTTTGCATCTGTTTCATTCAAAAAGAAAACAGAATGTGAAATATTTGTTTAATTTTCTATACCGTAATCATTTACATAACATGTGGTAGAATGTGTTGTCATATACCAAGACTGAATAATGAACTAGGCTTTAACAATGGTCTAGCTAAGAAGTGAAGGAATGACACGATGTGTAAAACTAAAGCCAGAAAAACCAACAATGTAAATGATTTTGGTGTTGACATGTTAGACCTATATTTGAGTCTGAAAGAGTAGAAAATAATACCACCAATGGAAGACCAGGAAGTTGAAATCTAATACTGCAGATCATCTTCAACAGAAATGTCTAAATGTGACATTTACTTTTATTGTTTACTTTCTTTTCCACAGTCAAGGCCAAAATGATCCTATGGAATCTTTCGTGTATCAGATATTTCTGGACAAGCAAGATAATTCAGACACGTCAACATTGTCTGATCTGCTCCACTTGTCTTTCCTACAGTCTGACTTGAAGTTAGCTAAGGTGATTAGTTTACTTCTCTACTCCCTCCGTTAGCACGGCTTCTCTAAGATTTAAATGTTTAAGTGTAAATATGGTGTATTGTGTAAAGAACTTCTTCCCATGGGCTTGAAATGTAGTCCAATACATGAAATAACTATTGGCTAGCACTTTCCAATTTGATGCTTGTAATAAATAAAAAGTTTCTAGCATGTGTTTTACAAGTATAAAAAAACACGTAAGATCAACAAAAATAAGGAAATTCGTCTTGACATTTACAGACTTTCGTTCAAGTTAAAGTGAAAAATATACTGTTCAAAAGACATTTCACGTCAATGTGTAATCCTTAAAATGTTTAAGTAACCTGTTCACTACTAACATATGTGCATAACAAATAAATCTATGCTGCTGATTGCCTGTGGTAGGTAATGTGTACAAATAATGTTGTGTCAGGGATCCTGTAGGTATGTCAATGGGCTGTTACAGTTCAAGACAGATTGCCAGTCGAATATCATCAATTGATAGTTCTTCCTTCAAAACTCTCCAATTTTGAGTGATCTGAATGCAAGTATCTGAAGTATAGGTTTATTATTAATCTGGATGTAGCAGGCCATGATACAGTAAATTTACAGTGGTAATGTTCCCTAACATGTTATACAGAAGGTGTGACACCACCATTTATTGCTCCCATTGACTTACACACTAAGATCGTCACTTTCCAAGGTGGATAGAGCATATGGATAGAAGTTTTCAACTGACATGTCCTACCCGGCACATGATAGCTAATGGCTTGGGCTATCATAAAACATTCAACTTTTGCCACCATGACCAATTAGATTTTGAGATAGAAAAGCTTAAAGTTAATCGTAGTGCTCCCCAACACATCTGCCAGCTGTTTCTGCAGAATCATCTTGTTTCACCAAAGATTTTCTAAAATACCTTAAATCATCTTCAATCATCCAGATTTTAGACCATCAGTAGTTTAGTTCATCCTTTTTAACATCCAAGCACAAAAAAGAATGGCGATGACTCAGAAAATGGCCAAAAAGTCAATACAGTTGGTCACTTTAGGGTTATTTTCCTACATTTAAAGTCACACATGCACTACTTTAATTGTGGTGTGATACATGTACATACATCACTGTACTGCTACGATTGACATTTTGACCTATTGTGCAATACTCCACCATGGTGTAACTCCCAACTAGAATATTATATATTTAGATGTCAGTCTTATGGATTGATTACTGATAGGAACATGGATATGTTTACTTCTAAGTCTCTGATTCTGTACGTGTCACTCCATAATTTCAAAGACAGTGTTTACTACACACATTTTCAGTAGTCTTTCTTTAGAAAGGAAACACTAAAAGGAATAGGTTAAAAAGCACTTGAATAAATATACCCATTGATAAAATTGTTGTTGGACAAGGATTTATATGTAAGTTTTTCTTGGTTATAAGGAAATATTTAATCTTGGAAATTGAATTCTATTTTTCTGAAGGTACCAGAGTGTTTAATCATTCAACTTCATAAATACGGCAAGAAAAACAAACTTTATGATTGGATCATTCCAAGCATTGAGATGGATATCAATGCACTCATCAGAGACAGTGAGTTGATTGCATTTCTTATATAATGTAAAATTTTTATCATCATCTTATCTTTCTTGGGTCCGCAAAAAAGTCTATTGATAAAACTTACATGTAATAAATGAAAAATAGTAAATAAAAGCTGACCTAATATCGAATCTTGAAGAAAGCCATTAGATTTGTTTTCATCCCTCACCACTAACCTTTCTGAACCCAATTATTAGTACCACGTCTCTCTGCTCATAATGGCTTTCCTGATGCTAAAAATTGCATTTTTATATGACATGATCTATTGGTTCTGTTCATTGTTATCAAAGGAATGATTTTGGTTTGGTCAGAATTATTCAAATTTGCAACATGAAAATACAGAGTTCTTTTAACTATATTTCTCTTTTTAATGCAAAAGTTACATCCTCATACCATCATCTATCCATATTGGCATCCTCTTTCCTTAGATTCATGGGGGAAGTGTTTGAAGGTTACTTTGTCAAACTTTACAGAGTTGCAGAGTAAAGATCAATATGTGAAATAAGCAAAAGATGACACCAACACTGAATCTCACAGAAAACCATTAGAAACTTTCTTGACGACAACTTCTTTGTCACCTACCACGTACTGAAGAATGTAACAATTTCATTAATCAACACATTTCTTGATGCTTGTCTGTTGGTCCGAAGACCCTTAAAACAGACCTTTCATTAAGTTTGAAGGTGGATTTTGTTTTGAATTTGCCGCAATCAATGGGTAATATACAAAAGTAGTAAAGAAATCATAAGCAATCTAAACAAAGGTGCAATGCATTATTCCACTAAAGGTACACAAGGATCTAAAGGCAGAGATTTACAAATGGAAAAGTAAGCCTAATGAACCCACGTCAGTACCAATCTATTTCTGTCTATAAAACTAGTAGTATTATCAAACTGTTTTACAGTAGATGTGAAAAAAAGTTCTTGCATGGCTCATGACAAGCTGCTGTAATAAAGAATTCATTAAACTACATGAAAACAAGTTTAAATTAAGCACATACAGTAGTCAGCTCAAAGGTATAATTTAGTGCACACATTATGTTTTAGAAATTTTTCAGGCTATTGAAACTAATTTCTCATAAACTACTGAAAATAGCATGTTTCTGTGTATAAAAGCTGCTATATATCTATTCATTTATGAAGCATTGCTCATTTGCATAGCATTTAGCTGTTCTACACAGAATTCATTTGCTGAGGCGACTAGTTAAATGGAAATTTGATACATGATACACAAATTTTGAGCACTAATTCCTCTCACTTTGGAAAGTTTCTGTGCAAGGTTTTTCTGTTTTTCAGTGGGACTCCCTAGCTGCCAGCTGTCCATATGTTAATCACAGCCTTCTCCTCCGGCTGTATAAAATATCTTCTCCACATTTCTTTACTTCTCTGTTTTTAACACGATTAAATGTCTAACAAAGAATGATGTAATAATCATGGATCTATGATAATTGTTGGTCTGATCTACAAAAATAAATTAATTTTGCTTTACAGGTCCCCGAAAGTGCAGTGGCTGTGGTAAACTTGCCTTTGTAGAATGTAAGGACTGCACACCTGAGGCAACAGATGAAGACAGAGATGTCATTCAAAGCTTCTGTAGAGATTGCTATTTTGCAAAACATGTGAGATAACTTCAATATTTGCATTACCTACAAAGTTAGTCTAAAACCAATATTATAACTCTTTGAAATGTAAGTTTGATGTATGCATGCTGAATAAAACAATAATTCCTTATGCACGGGCAGACACTCTACCTCCCCTGTCCGATTGCATTTCCCTAAGCTTCCCATTCAAGTATTTTCTTTTGTAGTTATTCTTGTGGTAATATGTGCAGAGTAAAGCATGTATATTAGCAACTGGGAACATGATTTATACCAAGACAAGACAATCTTGAACTATTCAGGCACAAAAATTATAAATAAGGCATTTGCTATTCTGTTTTGTCTTGCCATTTTGTGCTGTCATCTTCTGGAAATTTAAACCAAAGCGATTAGAATAGAAGTTGATTATAGATGATACATATCAATAATTTTTTGATACCTACAACTTATTGTACGGCACGGTTTGGTCGTATTTCAAATTCATATAATGCTGGCAGAGGTCTGGATAATCATGCAATGTTTCTGTATTGAGTTCTAAATTTGAGTTTATCAATGTTCACTTAAAAGACTTCAGCTGCTATTCATTGAATCATTTCATTTGTGTCAGATGGGTTGTTGTGTCGATCGATACATTAGGGAAATCACATCATTGAATGTGCAATCAGAGACGATACCACCGTTATTTTACTGTAGCATACTGAACATAGATATGTATTTCAGTGTCTTAATTCATAAATATTCAGTTTAGTTAATGTTATGTATGTGTCTTTGTTGCTGCAGAAAGCTCCTCAATGTGTTCTCCCAAAAAGGGTATTAGATGTTGCTTATTTGTTGCAGAATTAGTAGATACCCTTGTATGGACGATATGTTTATTACCAGTGTCCACTTGAGTGTCCAATGTAAATTCAGTATCAGTTTATGGTCTATGTGTTTTATTTGTTGTAGTGCAAAAAGAAACATAAAGTTACAAACCTGTCTGTACCTCTTGAAGTTACCAAGATGTTTCAAGAGATAGCAGAAAAGGTTGATGAAGATGACATTGCAGAAACGACTCAGCATCTTTATCCAGAACACAGAATGGAGTTGTTTTCTGTCGTCTGTATCGAAACAAGTCACTACGTGGCCTTTGTAAAGACTGGTAGTGGAGATGGTGAACAGTGGGTGTTCTTTGATAGCATGGCTGACAGACAAGGTAAGGTTTCAAGCCACAACTACCTCTCTGGTGGTAGGAATATCAAGACAGATATTTTTAATCTTCATGAAAACTTTTTTGCTCTTGCAGTTATCTACAGCTGCGTTCCCCAAACGCGATGGTCCATGCACCTGGATCTTCCATATAGAGCCACCATTCCTCAGAATGGATGCTTGGAATGCATCAAGCTAGGTTGGACTATGTAATTGATGTAAAAAAATATAACTAAATGGATCTCCATCAGCAAACACAAAAACTTGACAAATTTTGCAACATCTGAAGAACTCCCTGTCTCCCCGAAACAATTTTTGAACTCATTTGTGTTTCACACCCATTAGCTTTCAGCTGTCAATCGACAATTCACAGGTGTTATTTAAGTCACTTGATTTTAGTTCAAAGAAAGTCACTGTTTTGCAATCAATATAAAACAAAGAAAAATAACTTTGCTAAATTGGTAAGTGGGACAGCTTATTGAAGTTACTGCTGTATGATGCATGTATCATAATATCTGTTAAAGAAAAGTGGATGATAACATAATTCTGCATTCTTGAAAAACATGGCACTTGAACCAGATACAAAATATCAATTTTTTTTTATCTTGAAGTAAACGACACAAGTCTATGAGAATACTGCATTTCCTATTAATTAGATGAATGCATCAGCTACTATCGGGATTACTCTTTGTCAATCCTCACCCCTCTACTCTTTTTTATACAGAATTACATGTACTGCCACTCACTCTATCAATGTTCTTTTTATTAATTCCTCACCGGTGGCAAAAGGAATAGTAAGTGATGATGTATGCTTGTGTATGTGAAACTTGCTTGTAAACATGGTAACTCAAAACTTCATGGTGGATTAACTTCAAAGTTGGAGTTCTGATGCTTTGATTTTCTTTGGTGAACATAGTTTGTTCAAATTCAGCTTAGTTTTGTGAAGGGGTCAATATACAATAGAGCCCAACTAATTTTCCAACAATTCACAGCCAGGAAATGAAATCTGCTTCAAATGAATTGATACTCTTCTGTTGGGTGCTTTAAAACACACTGAGTGACCCTTATCAGTTTTCACACTCAGAGCTTCAAGGGATCCTTGGGTTATATCAAATGGTCTCAAACTTGGCTAAAGGGGTCAACAGGTTATCTTAAATGGTCTCAAAATTGGCCTTATTCTCAGTAATTTATACTAGATGACTTTGCCTTTGGCAGTAAGTTGTGAAAACATTTCACAGTCAATAAATAATGTCATGTAACTCTCATTCATTAATAAAAGTTATTAAAGAGTTGATTGGTGGTTGGCTGATTTGCTCAAAATTGTTGAAAGAACATATCCATTTTCTTATATGTTTAGGTGATCAACATGGTTACAACATTCCTGAAGTGGTTCATTTGAAGAACTTTAAGCAACAAATGGAAAGTGACAGCCTCAGAAGAGATATGAAAAGACATGATTTTTCAAAATACTTGAAGAGACTGCTATCAGATGCCTACATATGCTTCTATAGACCTGTCGAGAATAGAACATCTTCCAATATGGACACCATTTCTCAAACGACACACGTTAGAAGTGCACAGGGAAACTGTGGGCGCTATTCAGAAAGTAATCAAAGTATTTTGCAGCCTCACCACAGCCTCGGTCATACAGAGTCACGATACCAAAAGACTTACAATCAAGAACCAACCAGTCAGCAAGTGCCTAAGAAAAGGAGCAGTAACCAAAGGATTGAGCCAGCAGAAAGAAGAGGAATGTCACAGGGATGTAGAGATAGGGCCTTGAGCCATGGACAGCAACATGACAACCTTAAGTATGATCAGATGGCTAATATCAGTACAGATAAAGATACTAATCAGAATACAAGATGTGCAGATAAGATAACAGATGAAGATAGTATGGATTGGGAAGCCAGTGAAAACAGGGAAATATGCAACAGCAGTCAACAAAGTGGAGATCCAAGCAACTACAGCACTAAACAACACGGCCAAAACAGTGGAAATTTGAAGGACCATGGCATTGACCAACAATCAAGGAACTACAAAAGCAATCAAAACATTGGACAATTACGTAACTACAACTCTGACCGACACAGTTCACATGTCTCCCCAGACACTAGTTATACAGGTGTTAACCAGTTGGGGAGTAGATCTGATAACATCAGATCTCCAGGAGTATCAACTAAATATGAAAATGAAAATCTTAAAGGTCAAAGGAGCAACAATGATATGGAAACGTCCCAACAGCAAACATCGACTTATCCAACTTCCACTTATCCTCCCGATGTACCAGCTAGGAATAAACGCCACAAAGAGCAACAAGATGAGAGGTGGACTCATCAAACCACTCCTGGAGGTAGCTTCACCAGCAATCAAGACTCCCCTGGATCCTCCACAAACTACAGGAAGATTGCTCTACCACATTCTCAGCGGGATGGGTTGGAAGTGCACATGACTCAAAACATCCATCCCCAATGTGACAGTATGAGTCCACATGCTTCACTCAACAGAGACCAAGCCGGATCTTCTAAGGGAAAGAGCTTGATAACACCAGAATATATCAAATCACAAAATTTACCAGGAAATCAAAGTAAGGGTGAAATGAAGAAAAACTCAGAGGATAGAAGTGGTAGCTCCCATTATTCAGAGTTAAGAATTGACTCCATTGTAAGTGATGATATGGATATTTCAAGTTTTTATGTCGTACACCCTGAGGAGACCTCACTTGCTCGAAATACATATATCTAAGTAGATTCAATGGTTTCATCGAGATGCATGACGAAATGATTTTGTTGTTATTCCACCCCAAACCTCTGTGAAAAAAATTACCTTTAAACAGAAAGATATTAATACTGCAAAACTGAGTTGATTTGTGTAGTCTTTTGGAATATTGCATTTCATTTGTAGATTTCAAACTTAGATAAGGATATCACTTGGTATGTGACTCCTGAAAGCCAGGCACCTGTAAAAATCTTTTCAAATCAATGGATTGCAACAGTTGTGAACCAACAAGGTTTATAGTACTTGTTCAGTTTGAGATCACATCTTTCTCCCTTATGTGGACAGATTTGCTTTTTATAA
>JAIPMN010085212.1:579-15672 GCA_020650975.1 Apostichopus californicus | reverse complement strand
TAACCAGTCCTACAATCACACCTGTAACTTCCTATGCTGTTCATACATTCTGATGTCATGGCATCACAAATATGACTTCCAATACTGCATTCATCAATATCTATAACAAAAGATGATTTGAAACATACAAAATACATCAAAATACAGTATTAGTGACCTTACAAGTTGTTGTTTGCCCATTTATAGGAAGTATGGGTCACCAGCAAAACCAAGCATTATTAAAGACGATAACATAATGTCCAATGAGTTTACCTTCACAAGTTGGCTATTGTCCGGGTGAGTAAGATTCACCAGTATAACCAGTCCTACAATCACACCTGTAACTTCCTATGCTGTTCATACATTCTGATGTCATGGCATCACAAATATGACTTCCAATACTGCATTCATCAATATCTATAACAATAGATAATTTGAAACATACAACTGAACAATATTGCATGTAAATACCTGTAACGTGACTCAAATATATTGTAAACAGGAAGTGATTTGAAACCATTCATGCTCCCTTTGAATGTGGTAAATTACACTGGTAAATGAGGGAGGAAAATGAGGGAGGTAAATGAGGGAGGTAAATGAGAGAGGTAAATGAGGTGAATGAGAAGAAGGAGAAGGGTGCTACTATTAGGTACAGATGATCTGTTTCTTCTAAAGCATTCAGTTACGGTGAAAAACCTAATTTATAGTTGTTTCATGTGAATAACTTTATCAACATAGTCTGTTAAGTTTAAACTTTTTCCGGCCACATCTGCTTGACAAGGTCATCATTGTATTACTGACTGTGAAAGGAGCAGAAATCAATTGCTGTCATCTTTGAATGCTTAGATTTCAAGACTAAATATAGTATCATTGTATGAATTATGAGTATTATGTTGTACGTAAATTACTTCAATGTGTATAGTAGCTCACAATTTCATGAAATATATGACAATTCAGGGAATAATTTAGTGTTCAACTTTTGTGTAGCAGTTTTCTCATAAAAATATTGTGGTACCTGTATGCAAAAACAGCTATACATCTTTACACTTGTATAGCAACCTGACCATTTGAATAGCAGATATTGGGATGCAGTACCGGTTAAATTATTCACTGCAATGTATAGTTTTCACATTATTTTGACATATAATGTAACAATTCTCATGAATAAATATCAAAGCCATTAACACATGCCTTGGGCGAGAAAATTACGAACATGTTGAAACCAATTTGACCATTCTAATTGCATGCATGATATTCTATGGAACATACTTGACTGGAAGCATTCTGCACAAATTGTATGCAGGTCACATCATCAAGTTATTATGCGCAATGACGGTATGGCAGAGCACATTAGGAATGTTGTACTAAGCCTAATTGTATTACATTTCAATCCACAACATTTCATAGACACTAATTTCAACACAACCAGTAAATAAATTCAAACAAGAGTGCACATAGCATAGCAGTGAAACAGACATGTCTAATTACAGTACACCTGTAGATAATTATAACATGTCATGTTTTCAGCAGTTTGTTTCAATGTTATGGAGCATAAAACCAGATTTAAAGATCTGTCTGGGCTAACAGTAATCATCCCTTTCTACAAACATGATTCTTTTTGTAATTGGCAAAAAACTTATTGTTCCAATACAGCCGGATCACCAGCAATTTATTTTGCCATGTTTGAAAGCACCATGCCCACTTCAGCTTCCTTATGACAACCACCCAGTTGGGAAAAGTTTTTCTATGCTGTACTTTCATGTCCCGCTTTTCAAAGCACTGGTATTGTCAGTATGAGCAGTATGAATATCATGTTTTTATCAGATAAAGATTAAGAACTGTTCATACTGTCAAAACGAGTGCTTTGAAGAATGGCATCGAAGGACAGTTTAGAGAGGTACAGTAATAGCATTAGGAAATTGTCCCAACTGGCTGTGACAATCTAAACCATCTCTAGTGTGGAATCTACTTATATGACCCACAGAACCTTACAGAAGAAGGAGAAGGGAAGCTATTTGGAAGTTAAACATGAAACTCAAAGTGTTAACATTAAGCCTATATACCATATTTGAAGTGTTAATGGTAGATAGTATTGTAGCTGATGTGTCTGCCTCTTGATTTGCATGTCTTATCTTAATTTGTAAGAGGATGGCACAAATTAAAAGAAATTACATAAGTTTTACACAATTTCCACAGACATTCATATTATGTGGGGAGAGCTCATACACTCTAACTTATCATGATTTAATTCCAATACAAAATAAGGAGGTAACATACTAATTGGCAGCCGTGCAATAATACTAATGTACTGCATTTGTGCAATACCAATGAAGCCAGTAGCTTTGTGTGTTGGTTGCCTTGATTTGGCATAACCTATACTATAATGCACATTTGACTTTTTAAAGGCTGAATGATGTCAAATTACAACATGACCAGATTCCATTATAATATGGCTGACCACTGTACATTGTTTTAAATTCCTTTGTTCTACGTCTGAAGAGGTTAGAAGTTAGTTTTGTGAAGAAAACTGCATGGTGTACATGTTCTGATAAATGGTACTGAACAATGACACATCAGACTTCCACTCTCCTTTAAATACAGTACATTTGTGATATAGCTGGGGGTTCTACTATAGCCACCCACAACATCAATATGTTAAGCCTTTAGGCCAAAATTCATAATCCAGGTATATACTGGACATAAAGATTGGCCAACCTGAGCAAGCCTTTTCATTACTAGAACCATTTATATAGAACGACAAGAAGACAACACATATTGATAACATAGTGACAATACACAACTTTAAATATACAGACAAAGGAATCAAAATTTATCTTCAGACTGGAAAGAAGAATTGCAGGATGCAGAAATATGTCTTTCCATCAATTGCCTTCTATATTTATAGTTCAGGTTTCTCTTTCTTTATGAATCTTGTAGAGTGTAAACCATCCATCCTATTCTATGTGCACGTTCAAAGTTTTTTACTAGTGCTATTCAAGTTTAGTTGTCCTTTACTACTCACCAATCATGACAGTGATAACAAACTGACACTGCTCTGCATTTCCTGTACCATCCGTGGCAGTGTAAGTGACTGTAGTTGGCCCTAGAGAGAAAGTATCTCCACGTTGATGAGATGATGTAAGAGTTACATCTCCAGAATTATCAGATGCTGTAGGTGGTGCCCAGAAAAAACTTGTAGATGATGTCCCAGGTGCAATACTGAGTAGCCTGTCAAAAGGACAGTTGGATATCACTGGAGGCTCAGTGTCTGTGGAGTATGGAATCAATAATGTTCTCATTGAATAACACTCATCATTAGAATATGTAAATAAGCAATCCACATTCAGCCATAGTTTTTGGTTCAATCTATCATATGGCAAGATCAAACCAGACTTGAAAATATGAAGTTATATCTATGGAATTCAATAACTGGTCATTTAATATAATCCTTCTGTAGTCAAACCTATGAATGCAGAGGAAAGTTTAAAATCCTCTGACCATAGGCAGAAGTCAATTAACTGATTATTAAGTTTAATCCTGTCATATGCACCTACATCTACATATATCTGTTAAGATGTGCTAATCAGATGTAAAGTGAACTCTGATCACACCAGACACAACATCATGTATGGGAAATATGTTTATATGGTCATATGTGTATTGACAAATACATTTGACAACTCCAATTAACTGGAAATATTTTAGAACAATGACTGTATTATTCAGCAAATGAATGATGTACATAAGAAATATCAATACATAGGAGAAGTTATTTAATTACAACTTCGTGGTGTAACAAAAGGATGCAGATTTGTTAGATAAATCATGCTGTTAATTTAGACCATATAGACCATTAAGAGTTAATTTCCTTATACATTATATTACGAGTTCTCAAAGTGATCGAGTAGCTTTAGTACTCCGGAAACAGTGAGGTGATTAGTTCAGGATGCTTTCATCAAGGTCTTGGCACAACTTATCTGGACATTTATATACATTATATGTAGCCTGGATAATTAACATGTGAAGTGCTTGTTGTATAATTAATGATGATCAGTGCACACCACTGATAGGAACCAAAATGTGAATTTAGTATACAAGCTGTGTCTATGATTGCCACACAAACAGAGAATCTATGGATACACTCTGGTAGCACACAATTAACATTTTCAAACATCTGCTGCCTACAAACAAGCAAGACGAAGAAGATGCTGCCTCAATCAATACTCACAGACTTTTTCTAAGGGCTAACACATACCAACCTTAACAGTTACTAATATCTCTTGATGGGAACCATAGATATGTTTACATATCCACAGGATACTGCCAGACTATATATACTTGTAGTACCTGTTTATTTCGATCTACAGTATGTAGACAACAAATTTTGAAATGTTTAAATTAAAAATTAAACTTTGTATCTTATATTTATTATTGAGATGTCTGTCAATATGAACCAGACAGCCAATGGGCTTATTGTGATTCCTTGCCAATTGAGATTATAATCCCAAGCTTTCGTCATTGTTGATTAAATTGATCAGCAAGGTTCTTTCACTGGATGTGGACCTACCCACTAAATATGTTAACTTACCATTGTTACAAGCTATTTTTAGAAAAAATCAACTCAAGCCCTGCCCCCTAATAAATATGCAAAATATCACATTGAACATACATTATCATGTATCCGCTATCAACCAACACCTTCACACAAAGTATGATTCAATTCTGAAAATGTTTACATTTGACCCTGTGACCTCATAAATATTCTTGAGATGAGCACCAAAATCAATAGGGCTCTTTTACTTACTATGGCGCATATATGTACCAAGTATGACTTCAACCCAACTTGTCGTTGTTCAGTTACCGTGTTTACAAGCTATTTTAGTGAAAATAAACTTAAGCCCCGCCCCCTGATAAATATGCATCATATCAACTTGAACATTTGTTACCATGTACCTTCTATCTACCAACACATTAATACGAAGCATGAATAAATTCTTACTTTCGGATGCGGAATTATTAGCATTCGAAGATGTTTACGTTTGACCCCGTGACCTCATGATTCATTAAAAGAGCACCGAGATCAATAGGGTTCTTCTACACAGTATGGCGCATCTATGTACTAAGTATGACTTCAATTCAACTAGCCATTGTTGAGTTATCGTGTTTACGAGCCAAGGGCGTCACATACACACACGCGCACACGCAATCACCATTGCATAGATTCCTTTTACCTTCGGGCAAGGAATAAAAAAGGATCATTTCAACTTTTATTTGGTTGGTCTGACTTTGCAAGAAGGCCACTCATGCACTAGTGTCTATATTTCTTTTGTGTATATGTTTCTGGGCAGTTACTGCAATGAATTGCCCAATAATGCTGGAATAGTACACAATCAAAAACAATCAAAGTTAAAATCAAACTGCATGCACAATTTTAGTCAGAAATTACATGTTCAATAGTAACCATGCATATAGCATGGATATCCCTGATCCATCATTAATAACTACAAATCTTAGTCAGGTGTGGTTTAAATTTGGATGTAGCCATTCACAGATATGTAGAACTGAAGGAGTTAATTCTCACAACACATAGACAATACAGGTTACTTCATCCCGAGGTAGCTCAACAATTCATACAGAAAAATATTGTATACATTTAAGGAAACTGTTCATCAAAACACTTAAATCTCTAAATTTTAACAGAATAAATGAAAATAGACAGCAGTATTTTAGCAGAGCTTGACTTGAAATTTAGATCAAATGTGTTCTATAAAAGGCAATGTATCTTATTTTTAATATGATACTTACCATCATTGTCTATTATAGTAACAGTAGCAGTCCTTTGCCCAGGAACAACGTATACTGGTGAAGGTAACTGAATTGGAAGTATAACCACATGGAATACTTCAGTAGGTTCAATGGTCATATCAGATACAATGGATATATCCACAGGTGCACACACCTTTCCAATAGGTATTGTCACAGCAGTGTTCATGTGAGCAAAATCTGAAAATATACTAGCAGAGTCTTGAGAGGTGATAACTGTAAAGAAAATGAGAAGAATGAGCTGACATCTATTAATAATATTCTTGTTTCAAAAATTGATCATATACATTAGTCCCCACATACAGTCAAATACTTAGTTACATATCTTCATTTATGCATTTCAGAGATTTACTTATATCCTTTCAAGAGTATTAATAAACATTTTTTTTTCAAACTAAACTTTCTATGAAATGCTATCCTTTTCCAGAACCTAGTAGTCTCTACAGTCTCTAAGGTTTTGGTCAATGTACATAACAACAACATCCCGTAAAACGTTTATTTGCACATGAGGCATACATGATCATATTTTATATAGTTTTATCATATTTACAGTTGCACATGAAGTACCAGCAAGGCCAGGGATTACCCATTACCACCCTGTAAATACCATCTAGTTTCAAATTTATTTGCTTTTCAAAATTGACAGGTAGAATATACAATAAAAATAACATATCACAATGTGTATAAATCAGGTGTGAAAGGAAGTCTTCTATAAAACCTAAAAAGGTTTAACAAAGTAAAGCACTCCCAACCAAAGAGAAATAAAAGAAAATATTACATTGACTTATTTACATTTTTGTTCACAGTTACACCACATTAATTTAATAACTTGACTTCCTTGTCGATTGTTGTATAATAAATCAGGTGCTCATTAGATATATCATATGAATACCAATTTGTGTTTTGAGAGATATATGTATCATGCATTGTTCAGTTTGTCATTCTTTTAAATAGTGAAGCAGACTTTGATAATTTAATATTTGTTGGTATTGTGTTCCAAGTCTTAATGGCACGATATCTTAAGCTACACACGAGCTGGACAACAGTGAATGTTATTAGCAAGTCTTATATCATAGCTAATAATATCGTTATTAGTAGAGAAACCAGAATGCAAAAAAGCATAGTGGTTTCAATGAGGTAACATGAGCTATTTTCTGCATGAATCTGACGTAATGTATAGTGAGGGTGTACAACATACTTGATATTAGTAATACAGTGAAAAGCAGTGCGATGTGACAAACAATAAATTCACAAAGACACAGGCTGTCCTGAAATGACCATTGACCTCAACAACAAGCTTCTTGTACTAAATGTGATAGATACATCAACATACTAAATATGACTACAGTTCTTGTTGAAATATTGTGTAAAACACTTTTTCACAATCTGACCCCTGGTGAACTCAGACGACCATTGACCTCCGTCCACAACATTACGGCTTCTTGTACCAAAGTGGTACAATTACATACCAAATATGCAATATGTCCAAGCTTCCCTTACGATATTATGTTTAGGAAGATGTGTTAGTGTGGAGAGACAGGTAAAAGGGGAGTGAAGTAAATGTTTGGGATTTGCTGACTTCAAATGACCTTTGACTCAAAAGCAATAGTAGGCTCCTTAAATTTAATATGGTACATCTACAAACCAAATATGAGATCTGTCCTTTCTTGCAATGATTACAAGGTTGTCACTATTTGACCTGTTGTCCCCGAAAGACTTACACCAAAAACATTAGGCTTCCTGTACACATTGTGGTACGTATACACACTACATATGAATTGGTCCGACCTTCCCTTCTTGAGATATCGTTTTTACAAGGTTTTCAAAAATTGACCTCTGGTGACCCCAAAAAGACTTTCGACCTCCACCATAAACATTAGGCTTGTTGTACTCAATGGGGTATGTCTAAACACAAAATATGAGGTCTATCCAAGCTTCCCTTCTTGCAATATCGTGTTTACAATGTTTTCACAATTTGACCCCTGGTGACCCCAAATGACCTTTGACCTTCACCAAAAACGAAAGGCTTCCTGTACTCAATGTGGTACGCCTACAAAACAAATATGAGGTGTGCCCAAGCTTCCTTCTTGAGATATCGTGTTTACAAGGTTCTCACAATTTGACCCCTAGTGACCCTCAATGACCTCCACAGAAAGAAATAGGCTTCTTGTGCTCAATGTGGTACGTCTACACATTAAAAGTTAGGTCTGCCCAAGCTTCCCTTCTTGAAATATCGTGTTTACAATGTTTTCACAATTTGACCCCTGGTGACCCCAAATGACCTTTGACCTCCACCAAAAATGATAGGCTGCCTGAACTTAATGTGGTACTATTACACACTAAATATGAGGTTTGCCCAAGCTTCCTGTCTTGAGATATCATGTTTACAAGGTTTTCACAAGTTGGCCCCTGGTGACCCCAAATGACTATTGACCTCTACCACAATGGACCTCTTCTACTCCATGTGGTACACCTACTCACCACATATGAGATTGGTCCAAGCTTCTCATCTTAAGATATCGTGTTTGCAAGCAAGGCATCTCACACACACCCACTACAAGAATTTTCCATGAGATGTTTGGCCACTTTCCCGTGTACTTTATTTCTGACACAAAACATTTTTCTTCTTCACTTTTTCAGTTTACCAAACCAATCACTATCCTACTGTTGTTTGCATAGGTCACAATGAAGCCTAACCACAGTAACATGCTTCGTTGGTGAATTTTTTTCTTTACCATATTGGCAAATAATCGTGGACTACAGACTTGATTCTGATCATCTCAGTTCTTAAAGACTCTGTTTAGTGTCAGTTTGTAATTGAGGTAGTGCTCTACAGAGTAGCCTCTACATCCATAGGGATTCTGGGGGAATACAGTGTTTGGGAGTTTTAGGTATATTATGGAGCTGGGGATGGGGCTATGTTTGCAGCCCTGTGGCTTTAAACTTCTCCTCCATCACTCCTCTGCAAACCTTCCTTCAGTAAGGATGAGTCTCTTGTGACAGCATAGAAATTGAGTTGAGAATCTGTCTATATCCATGTTATCGGTGAGTTAATTCAAGTTATTTGTAAGTCAGAATATACTATTTGCCTTTTGCTATAAATTACTTCTGTTAGGAACACTAGAATGGGAGTTATTTATGAGAGTTTTCCCTTGATTGAAATTTTGGTAATGCCATGTGGTGCAGTATAGTCGCACCATAGTTAAGAGCTGGGTTTACCATGTTATCTTTAGTGTTACTTATAGAGTCTGATTGCTATAAATTACCAGACTTCTGGGGTAGCAAAAGCATTGCATGGAGTGAAATAGTGAATATTTAAGTGTTCCAAAGTTATATTGGGTTAATATTTCTGCATTATCTTGTCATTTTGTGACTCTCATGTAGGCAAGACATCATGATCACATGTTAAAGTGACATGATGCATTAATTAGCTGTACTGCCGCAATTATTTCTTTGTCAAGCGAATTAAAGATTGGAAACTATAGATTGGTCACATTCCATACATTAATTTTGTATTTCTATTGCATATTTTTTCAGTTCATATAATTTAATCATCCTACATTTAACTGTATTGGTGCAAGTTCTGCGTATTTTATTATTATGCTTACCTAATTTAAAGGGGTATACATGATGCATTTAAAAATATTGTTTGAGTATACTTTCAGGGTCTCATTTGTATTTCGCATTGTGCACGTAGTTGTATGATTGATATATAACCAGTTGGTTGAGTTACACCCTGCCTTAAAGTGATATATTGTGAGACCAGGTTCGAATAATTATGATTGGGTGTTTATGCATATTAGTTTGTTGGGTTTAGTTTTAGTAAACATTTTATAGCTCTGTATTTTCAGTTCATACTAGTATTTTAAGTTCAGAAGTTCAGATTATGTTTTTGATTGTTATACTTCAATTTAAAGTGATATGCTTCAATATATGCTGTCATAATGTACTTACAATATAGATG
The DNA here is from genome assembly GCA_020650975.1 of Apostichopus californicus. Lineage (NCBI taxonomy): Eukaryota > Metazoa > Echinodermata > Holothuroidea > Aspidochirotida > Stichopodidae > Apostichopus > Apostichopus californicus. The sequence continues at coordinate 5,906 of JAIPMN010085212.1, read as the reverse complement.
GATGTCACAGAGATATTGGTGATGGGGGTTCCCACCAGGGTGTGTTATATACTTAGTTTTCTTGTTGGTATTTTGCCCTAATAAGGCATTCCGTGGTAACTTAATTTTGTATGCACTTTGTAAGACTAGTGTATCAGTGCTTTTAATAGGCATTTAAATACCTTACAGAGTCAGTACTTAGTATGATAATATTTGGTGGGTTGTAATGTTCTCCCAAATGAGGTACAGATATGCTTTCCTTGTACCAACTGAGAATGTTGTTTTTGTTTGTTTTGGGTATGAGAATGTATAGCGCCCCCTTTTGTGATTACTCAGTAACATGGGCGATTATTCATTTGATCATAGTCATATTTTAAGTTTGTACTCACTATTTAATTGTAGGTTTCTAGACCTGGGTAAGTGTTCAACCTGAAGATATCAGATAGTTCTAGTTAACTTCCTGGGTCGGTAAGTTGAGTTTGTCGAGCCAAGACAACACTCAGTAATTATTACCTGTGTTTTATGTTGTAATCTGTCATGTTAGGAGCAACAGTGCCCTGCTCAAACTGATGTATGACTATTGTTAATTTCCAATTTCTTGTGTATTTAACTTCAAGTTTTCCATTTATTCATGTTCACCAGATGCATTTTGTTCCTGCATGTTTGACAGTAAGTTGAGATTTTCATACCAAAGACTGTAAATGTACTAAAGGTTTAGGAGTTTATATTCACAGACGACTATGTTTTTTATAGCTTGATGTTTAAGGAAAGTTATCTGAGAGAGAAAAATGACATTAAATTGTGCTTTTTTGTTGTTGTCCTATTGTGCTATTCTTTCTATTTTACTACTTTAATTTTGTTTCTCAATTTACAGAGACTGTTTGGTATTGACTATTTGGTATAGAACTGTTGACACAAAACAGTTTAAAACAGTAATAAAGGATCTAAATGGAGCTCTGGTGTTAATTAGAACTTATTTACAAAGGATCCTGGATCACATCCCCTTCTTGGGTTCATTACTTTGCATTAAGAGTTGCGTGAGCCTATTCAAGTCTGTCAGGCTTGTTGCTATGGTATGAGTAAGAAAGAATATAGTTGATTTTACTGTTATCAGTGCTCAACAAATAACAGCATGCAGTACCAATGGTTTGCAAGTTAAATATGATGTTGAAGTTTACAAAAGAATTTTGTGGATCAAATAGTGTGTGATTGCTAATCATTGCACTACGTATTCAACAAAACACTCTGGAGTGTTAGCTCAGTGGTTAATGCCGATGCCTTTGAATCATAAGGTCCCCGGTTCGAGTCACTCCAAGATTACTGTATGTCGTCCAGTTACAGAGTTGTTGACAATTGACAATTCTTAGTCATGGACGTTTAATATGAATCTAAGAGACTGACTTCGGTCAGCTTGCGGCTTTGATAAGCCAATGAGGCTTCTTAACGAGTTCCTGCTTGCAGGAGGATCTAAAATACATACAATATACAATAGTAAGTTGAAAAGAGGGGGGCCGAGCCTATTTGTTTATGAAACATCTGGATGCCAGTTAGGAAGTAATCGATGCCTGCTTATAATATTTATCACCTATGCCCATGACCTTCATTACCATGGTATCCAGTGGCCATATATTTTGATAATTTGATATAAGGTACCTACTTGAAAAAACCTTTGATGATTGCAAGTAAATTCAATGTTCCAACTTTGCATTTTAGCAAAAAGTTATTCTTTGCTCTATTTTATCTTTGACCAGCTGATATTTCGTGCTCAATGTCTTTGAGATACAAGTTCCCATCTGGTACCTTCCTCCATAGTTTGAGAATATAGGCCAAACAATTTAGGAAGAGTGTTTGTCACAAATTTGGACTGGAATTATTGATTTGAACTTTAAACCTGAAACTTTTGACAGATGTTATCATAGTAACTACATAATTTGAAAGTATCCCCAATATACCTGTAAAGGCTGCAAGCCAAGTCAATTTTCCCTGTTGGAGAAAGCCAAAAGGTATAGTGATTCCATGCTACATATATGAAAACATTTAAAAAATACAAAATATGGTTACCAGCAAGATTACTTGCTCTCATGTGGACCTACACATCAAGTACAAAGTTCATCCTAGCTTCAATCTTTGAGTTATCAAGGTTTTAAGACCCTGACCACTGTTGACATCAAACGATCTTTGACCTTCACCAAAAAAAAAACAATAGGGATCCTGCATGTAATGATGGTGGATACATGTACTTCAAGCTTCCAGTTATAAGTTTACAAGCTTCATTTTCAAACTTGGCAATGTGGTGCTTGTATCTACTAAGGTCGACACACATATTTCATTAGCAAATCATCACCACATGGGTTCATTACACCTCAGGCAAGGAATAAAACCAGAAAGACAACAGGCTTAGTGACTCTTTGCCAACTTTTATATGAACACTGTTAATGAAATCACATTTAATCACAATCAGTTTTGACCTCAAATGAACATTGACCTCTACAGATAACAACAGAGTTCTGCTACACACTAAGTGATCTACATCCAAGATTAAATTTAAGCTTTAAATTTGAAGTTATTCGATCTACCTGACTGTGTTTGATCTCTGGTGACCTCAAGTAACATTTTATTTTCATAAAATATATGTGAACTTATGAATGTTGATCCACTTGCTAAGTATGAATTTCATCTAAGCTTTTGTAGGCATTGTGTTCAGTAAAACATAACATGTTAGACCTCTTCAACAAACATCAGGGTTCTTGTGCTCACTGAATCTCATCAAAGCTTTGCTTTTGAAGTTATTGATTTGAAAATGTTTTTCAGACTTTGACTGTTGTTACTCAAATGACCATTACCCTACATAGACAACAATACATTTCTTATAATAATTAAAGTTGTACCCACAAACTAAGTATGAAATGAACAACCACACACTTTTTGAGTTATAACGTTCAATTTTGGTTCTTCCACCTAAAATGTTACATTTTTAGTATAAAAAGGAGTGAGATGGCTTAAACTTACAACTATTTTTAGCAAAAGTTGAACTTTCTTTTACAATTGGAAAATTCAATTTCCGCTAATGTACATAGCAGAAGGTCTTATATGAGTTATGAGCAATTCAAACCAGCAATTAGTTCTTACTTGTTATTTAAGTTATGTCATGTTACCTTATCTTCTTGCAAGTTTGAATAGACTTTACTTAAATGTTAAATGATATGCAAAGACTATTTCATTTCAAGATTCCAAGAAATGAGTTGTATTGTTAACAAGGATTTCAGATTTTGGCCTCTGGTGACATGTGTTGACCTATATGGAAAAGAAAAGGTTCTTTTATTCACTGAGGTGGATCCACGATATGAAGTATTCATCAATGCTTTGCACCTGAAGATAGTGTGTTTACAAGGTCTGCAGACATTGACCGTTGTCCTCCAGAGAAATAAATGTGTTTCTTGCATGAATCTATGTTGGATCCATCTACCAATTAAATATAAAGTTGAATCGCCATGAAGCTTTGAGTTATAGTGTTAACAAGGTTGTAAGACTTTAGTTTCTGGTGACCTCAAATGACCTTTACCTCTTTGAAAAAAAGAAGTGTTCTTATACTCACTAAGGTGGATCCACCAAATATGAGTTCATCCATGTTTTACCTTTTGAAATTAATGAGATTATAATGTTTTAAGATTCAAATCTAACCTGTAACAGTTGCTGCCTGGTCTGTTTGTTGTCTGCAGAGATGTATCTGGATATTACTATTACCAGTATTGCCTTCTGTAACTGACACCTCTAATGGACTCAGATAAACTGCAATAGCTGCAAGATAAGAGAATTTATTGACATGTCTATTTACAACATAAGAAAGTGATAATCATTCTGGCACTGATATATCTCAAGCAAAAATAAAAATGAATTATTGAACTTGAAAATAATGCTGATAAGTGCTAAATGTACAATGATGCCATGGTGAACAGTACTGAATCCACCTAAATCCTGATAAATTTGAAATTAAGATAATATATAAAAGCATTATGTACACAGCTAATAAGTACTGATTTTTATATTAAGACTGCAATAGTGAACCAAGGTGCAAAAAAAGAAGCTTGACATTAAATGTGATAAGTTTTAAGTTTCATGTGTACAACTAATGAGTACTGCTTTCAATGTTAGCATTCGATCAGAACAATAAAGCATTGAATATAATTAGAACAGTGTAAATTGCCCCTTTCACAAATCCACAATAGGTTGTGTAATGTTAATGCACCCAAAGTTTCTTTTTTGAGATATAATGCATGATATAATGTACAGAAACGTTTCCTCATTCGACCAATGATGAACTCACATAACCTTTGACCTCTACCAAAGCAATCTCCATCTATTCATGTACAAGGCATCAATTCAAAGACAAAAATGTTGATTCATCCAAGTTTCTCTTCTGAAAATATGTGTTTTTAAGCTTTTTCAATTTTTCCTCTGCTGACCTCAACTAACATTTGACCTCATACCAAAATAATACATTCCTTGACCTAAACATGGGTATTCACAAACAATGTTTGACATCCATCAAATTTCCTTTAATGGGATAACATGTGGGATAACAACAAGGCATCACATACATACACAGACACCATATAATTGCACAGGTTATGATTTACATTGAAACCAAAAGCAAGTAAAAAATAGTTACAAAGTAGCTGGTAGGTGCTTGTTTAATAATTTGGTTGGTTTCCCCAAGTACAGAGAAAGTCACTTATGATAGGCTACGATATGTGTACTTCAACCTGTTCACTTTTTGTCTAGAATTTTAATAAGTTTGTACAGCAAATTTAAGAGTCCTCGATAATTGGCTATTAAAAAAACAAGCATTCACATATTTTATTATGCTCTTATCCTAAGGTAAACTTTTTAGTCATCTACATAGGTGTGTGAGAGCAATGACCCATTGCCTGTTATGTATGGGATGTTTGTTATGTTAGCATGGACCAATAACATCTTGTTTGGTTCTTTCAAGTGTGGAAAGCTTCTGTGCAACTCTATAGCTGTGACAGTTCAATTAAATTCAATATGTGAGGAACATGCTAGCTAGGTCACATTTGGACAGGGGCATAACTTCCACTAATTGGGTAGCATTTCCAATCACTAGGAATAAAGTTTAGACCTTAATACATCTTACTTAAATATTAAAATTAAACTTGAGAATGTGCTTTTAGTGATAATGAAAACTTACAATGGATTTAATGATACTAACCACTCTGACATGTTGGACCTGCAAATCCTGGTTGGCAGGAACACACATCATCATTACAGGTACCTCCATTCTGACAGGGATCAGTGACACAACCTATTGGGAGAATGATACATCATAT
>JAIPMN010085183.1:0-10598 GCA_020650975.1 Apostichopus californicus | reverse complement strand
ATTCCTTTACACTTTTAGCCTGTCGTTCTACGGTAATTCGATATCGATTATACACATCTATTGACGTTTGCTTTGGACTATACCCCACAGACTTAAAATGGTGAGACAAACATCTGAAGAAACATAAATTATCTGTGTAGCGTGAATTCGTCCTATTGTTCACAGCCATTGAACAAATGTACCTATGCTGTAACATTTCACTGGCGAGATTGAGAGGTGGGGCTCCAACCAACGGATAAGGACCTAACTTATTAACATAAACCGTTATATTAGTAATTAGTTCTAAAAACCAAACAGACTCTGGTCTTTGATTCAGTAGGTGTTGTTCATTATCTTGCTGTTCAAATATAGACCTAAACCGATCAATATCACTGCGTTGTCCGACAACAATAGGTCGGTCAAACACCCTGTGATTATTGAAAGAACTGTGAAAATATCTACGTTCACCATTCACCTTATTGCGGAGAATGAAACCAAACGATGCATTGAGTTTGAATTGGGCAATTTGATCGTAATAAACAGATTCTATTAAATGGTGAATATGAGAAGATGTAGTTGATAGTAGTATTGGTAATTACAAAACTTTAAAATTGTGTTCTATCAAGTAGTGTGGTGCCCTCGAGTTGGACTATGGGACTTATCATCCCTATCTATTAAGGAACGGGCTCAAAATATGATGTAGACATTCATAGTGGAATTACTCTCCTAATTTTCACGGGAAAGCTGTTTATATCGATCTTGAATGATCGTATTAAAGATTATCTCAGCTGTACAGGTCTAATTGGAGATGGACAGGCAGGGTTCAGGAGCGGTCATTTGACCTTGGATCATATTTTTGTCCTTCATTCAGGTATAGAGTTTTATTTAAGAAACAAAAAACGTGTGCATTGTGCATTCATAGACTACAAAAATGGATTCGACCTGGTTGACAAATAGAGTCTTTTGTCAAACTTATTGCTAACAACATTAATGGCAAAGTGCTTAAATGTTATATATAATTTGTACAAAAATGCCAAATCGTGTGTTATGAAGGGCGATGAGAAGTCAGACTATTTTGATTGCAATATTGGAGTTAGGCAAGGTGAGAATATCTCACCAGTCTTGTTTAGTGTATTTTTAAACGATTTTGGAAAGTTCATCGATTCAGTAATTCTTACAGAGGTTTAAGGGAGTTGTCATCTTCGATGAAAAGTGAGTTGAGTAATGATGATTTTGAAGTGTTTTTTACTCTATTGTATGCATATGATACAACTATCTTAGCTGAAAACGCGAATGATCTGCAATGTACATTAAATTGTGTGAATAAATTGTTCCAATACTTGAAAAAGTGTGTGAATGCAAAAATCGTCATTTTCTTAGGGTAAGATTAATAATAAACCTACTTTTACTTTTGGTGACGATACTGTTGAAGTAGTTGACGATCATACCTACCTTGGAGTCTCAATCAACTACAACAACAAATTTACCAAAGTTGTATATGATTGAATTAATCAAGCGAGGCGTTCCCTGTTTAGTTTAATAGCAAACCATGTGACATGTTGTTGCCCCTGGATTTGCAGATCCAATTGTTTGACTAAACTCTCCTTCCCACTATTTCATACGGCTGTGAAATTTAAGGGATTTGGGGATTTCCCCCAGATCAAAGCTTTTCATCTTAAATTTTTAAAACATCTCAAACATTCTCAAATTATCTATGACCACGCCCAACTGTATGGCCTATAGAAAATTATGCCGTCATGAAACAGTTAAAGCTATAGAACTTAGGATGGTCCATGTTAGGTGTGATTTAGTAAACAGGAGTGAGCACAAACTTTCTCATATGTTCATTAAACTTTTAAGATCTTTCTATGATAATGGTGTGTACAGTTCATCCTGGCTAGTTAAAGTTAAAATATTATAGATAAAATGGAATGTCCTATGTTTGAAGTATCCCTGTTGAAGGTCGCATTGCTGTCCCTCACAGACAATACCGCGTAATATCTAAGACGTGGCTCAAAGCGACCATAGATCAACGACTAAGAAGAGACCCAGTTCTATTAAAATGAAGCAAGTGTCCTTGTAAATCTAAGCAAATATTGTAGAAAATTCTAAAAAACTTGTGTCTCTTAAGGAAGTTTCTTTCTCTTAACAGTCTCTGATGCCATGTTTCACTTTTAGATTTTTACAACCCCCCCCCCCTCTCTCTCTCTCTTCCCTCAAACTATTCGGCACAAATCGTTGAAAGAACGCGTGTCATCATTTTCTCTTTTCTTTTTAATCCTTATGTTCTTAAATTATATGTTATTCTGTCATTTTCTTGATCTCTGGATTTTATTGAAATGTACCGTGTTAATGTCTCTTAAACCTCACTGAGGGGGATGTTGAGAAATAAACTGAAACTGAAACTGATCTTAACTTGCAAAATGCTGATAACTTTTTTCTGACTTACTGATAATTTGTCATAATATTCTGAAACGATGGCGTTTCATATATATGTAAAGCAATTTATATATGCTGTGTGTCTCTCAGCAGAGATGAAATTCGCCTAGAAGAAGGCCGCGGAATATCTATTGCCTCATAGTTTCCGTCCCGTGACAGTAATCCACAGTAAAAAAGAAAAGCGCATAACAGGAATATGTAAACAGGAATCTTAAAACCGTTCACTCTTTTCTGTAAATAGTTTGCCATGTCATATTTAATAAATTTGTTGTCTTTTTGGTACTAAATACCGGTCTGCAGTATAGCAAAACGATCTGACAAACGTGACAGTTGTAACAGTTATAACCATCGGTTATTTTTCTAATGAAGTATCACCCGAGCATGAACAACTGAAACCGCATGGATCGGCCAATTTTTACGCCGTTATATTAATTATGCATATAACTCCCTCCACCTACCACTCCATGATTCCCCAACCGACACTTAACAAAATCATACTTTTCAAACATGTATAGGTCACATGTTTATTGTTAACACATAGACGTTAAATGAATCCGGCGGTTACACACGTCTGCGGTTGTTATTTACTTAGTAATTGCCGTAGAAGTGCGTTGTCATAATTGGAAGGTGTGAATTCACGAAATTCATGTATGGTTTCAACCGTTGCAATAGTCTAGTCAATGTATGGTTTGACCTAGACAAAATGTTGTAATTATCTCTTGAATCCCTTCCAAATAACAAATCAAAAAGGTAAAAACAAATATATAGAGGAATGTGCTAATTTGCATAAAAACAAAATGGCCGCCTTTAGTATATTTTCACTAATATATGTGGGTAAACACCCTGATATTAGTAGATACTATGCATTTATCACATATTATATTGTAACGAATACGACTGTATTCTAAATTTAGGTTTACTCTTGATATTGTTTGAATCAACGGCTGCGGAGCCTAGTCTACGTCTTGCGATACGTAATTGACCTGTACCTTGAAGCACATCATATACATTTGATGTTCGGCCCCGCAGGTCAACAGGAGGGTGACATTGGTGAAAGCATTCAAGATAATGGTACGCCAAGAGTAGACCCTGGAGCAAGTGCTAGTGAGAGAACAGGTACACACATTGGTGCTTCTTCAAACATCGAGGATATTCCAGACGACCTCCATTATTCCATTCAATTATATTACAAACTTATGGCAGATGAAATATGCAACAGAAACTTCTGAATCATATCAGTACAATGAGTGGATATGCAACCGCACGCTTATGGTTGCAGTACATGGAAATGATTAACCTGTTCTGCCAGTTTCGCACAGGAAATTGGCATCTTCATCTGAAAACACTTCAAGACATGCTACCAAATTTTGCTGCAGCAGGGCATAACCTTTACGCCAAATCAGCTAATATTTATCTTCAGCAGATGTTAAAGCTCGAGACAGATAACCCAGATGTATTTACCGCTTTCACCACTGGGTACTACGTTATTCGACGCAGTGATCGGTTCTGGGCTGGACTTTCATCTGACTTGGTGATCGAGCAAGTTCTTATGCACAGTATGAAAACAACAGGTTGGATGACAAGAGGTCGTGAAATGAATGAATTTCAACGTACCCAATGGCTTCGATCCATGCCAGCATGTGCCGAAGTTAATAGTGCAATGCACGAGCTAACAGACACCCATTTCATGACAAGTGATCAGCACAAAGACATGACAAAGGCAAGGAAGATGAACAAGAAAATATGACACTTCTTGGTTTCCTTCAGGACAAAAACCCATTGGAACCGGACTCGTCTCTTCGGAACATTGCTACTGGTGTAACAGTAGATGAAACAGTGACGGCTGACAAAGCAAAAGAAGTGGGATATCAAATTATTGGAACCATGGAAGGAAAGAAAGTGGTGGACTACACATTCAAGAAAAAGGAACATGTCATTACGATGGCCCACAAAGTGTCCCTGAACGTCGATAGTGAGTCCATCAATGTTGATCCTCAGTTGCTCTTTCAGCGATTAGTTATGGCTGCAGGCGATGATGCAGAAGAGGCAGCGGACATATTCCAATTTGAGCTCTGTAGTCACCCATCAGCTCTGTTTGAGCAATCTGAACTTCTATGAGAGGCAAACAAGCCTTTAGTATCTCTGAGGCAATTTGGAATATGACTCAAGCACGCCGACATGCCTGAACCACACAAAGAGGAACTGAGTTACATCATTGACGGCAGATCACTCCATCAACGTCTGCCATGGCAACGATGTACCACATTTGATTCTATCGGCCAATTGTACATATATTATTTTGTGAAGAAATACAGCAATCCAACCATTGTGTTTGACGGATATGGTTTAGGCCCTTCTACAAAGGACACAGCTCATCTCAGTCGATCTAATGGTGTTGTCGGTCCAGAGGTGAACTTTATTGGGAGCATGCCTCTTACGTCAAAGAAGGAGCACTTCCTAGCTAATAGCAGAAACAAACAGAAAATCATCTTCATGCTGAGTGACAGATTTGAAGACAACAGTATCAAAACCATTCATGCAACAAGTGATGCTGACTTGCTTATTTGTCAAACTGCAGTGGATTCAACTTCCAGGTGCCGCACTACCCTGATGGGAGAGGACACGGATCGTCTAGTGCTTTTGTGCTTTCATGCAAAACCCAACTCCTTGACCTCTATTTTAGGTCTGAATCAAAGCAGACCACCAAGAAACGAAAAATATGGAATATTAAGTGGCTACAACAAGCACTGGGCCCAGGCACATGTCACATGTTACCATTTATACTTGCAATTTCTGGCTGTGACACAACATCAAGGTTGTTTGGTATTGGGAAAGGAGTACCACATACATAGTTGGAAAGTAATCCCGACTTCAAGCAGAAATATTCTCCAAAGAATCGACAAGGGATGACATAACGTCTGCTGGCGAGAAGGCACTTTCTTGCTTGTATAGGGGATCCCGTGAGGAAGGTTTAGATGAACTTCGGTATAGGCGGTTTAGAGAAAAAATCGCGAAGAGGACCAAAGCGGTACAAGTTCACACACTTCCTCCCACTGCAGCGGCGGCTCGATATCACAGTACCCGTGTATATTTTCAAGTGCAAGAATAGATGGACAAAGGTTCCAATTTTAATCTGGAAGAATGTGGTGGCTTCGAGTGCGAGGTAAACTTGAACTTATGAAAACAGACTTGCCACCTGCTCCAGACATTCTAATGAAGGTGATGCGGTGTAATTGCAAACAAACTGTGATACACAGAAATGCACCTGCAGAAAGCTTGGTTTGAGTGTGTGGCGAATGCAAAGGTATAAACTGTACAAATTCACCACATGTATCCACTGATTGATTGGACGAGGAGCTATTGTAGGTTATTATGTATGTATTCGTAACATTTTATATGGGCATTCTGTGTATGGCCGTGTTGAATGATATTTATAAGCCTGTTCGGCTTGTACCAATTTTGCCACTGAATTAATCAATTACACGCCTAGTGTCGTGTGACCGAATTTAAAACTATCCAAGCGTATACAGTTCACAGCTTAGCCAAGATTTGTTTAGTTCACCCAGAACCATGTTTGTCATCCATTTAGATAACACCACGCGCAACTTGATGTCTAAATAAAGGGCGTCAGTAGCATCGAATTCATTAAAGAAACACCATAGTTGTGTTTACCTATGACTCCGTAGAGCGTCAGGGCCGTGAAGAGAGAGAGGGCAGTATTGAACCGACATCTTAGCCCATGCGATAAAAATGATAACTTCCATGGTAATTTAATTAAAAGAGAGTGTTGACCTTAGACCCTTCCCCTACGAAGGCGATCACTAGTAAGTAACATATCAATGAATAATTGGCCGGTCTAGGTGAAAAATGCCCGAGCCGGTTTTAAGACTCAGTCCACCCCTGGCAGTGGCCTAAAAACAAATATCGTTATCGCAGTGTATTAGGAGTGTGATAATTATTTATAGGAAGCGCGTATCATGTACGATTGCTATCTTAGCTTCATAACATGATGTTCGTGCAACAACTTATGACGAATCATAGAAAGGATAAGAACGCACGTTGTCGTCGTCGTTGTGCATACGAGTGCGGTTAGATATGATATATGTATTTTATTACGCAGTATCCAACTGTAGGCTTGTAATAGGCTATAGGCTAAATTTAGATAATTGCATCTGCTAAACTAAGTAGCTGAATCAGTAGGCCTGATTGTTACTACGAGTATAATCGTGTTAACGGAGCTGACGAGAATTCAAGATCAAAAGAGCACTGACAAAATTCCATACAAAAAACAACAACAGCTTTTAACAGTTTTTCGACACTGAAACAGGGGAGCAGTTGCTCCCCCCCTCCCACCCCCTGGCTACGTCCCTGGGTTAGAAGGTAACCTGTACTGCCCACATATATGCTAGAAAGTCAAATAATGGTCACACACGCCAAAACTGCACACAGCGCTGAATCGATACTCTTAAAGCATTTCCCCTATTGAAACATTTAAATATATTATCAATATACTCTGGAATGATTAGGAAAACATACTAAGATACTACGGACTAGTGCTGTGGAGATATAGCCAATATCGGATTGGCCGATATCCGATATTCCAGTCCCGATATCGGTCCGATACTGACAAACGGTAACCACTTGTATAACTCTAATTTGCGGAATCCAGTTAGTAAATTAGATTAAAAACAAATATGTGCGTATTCTATAACACTAATCCTAACCTCTTTTTAAAATGAACGATCATATTCCCACCAAGTTGAAATGCTTGAAACTGTGTGCTTTGTTTGTTTGTGTTTGGAAAAACACACGCCTATCCTTCCTTTTACTTCTGTTGTCTGATTCGTTACTCCGTTTCACCAACTACGTTCAACACTTAGGCTGAAAGTCTTATACAAACTGTCGTCAAATGGAGCCAAGAATTTCTTAGCAAAATTGATAAAAGGTGACATCGTGCAATGGATAAAACTGACTTCATGTAGAAAAGACATAAGCGTATCCTGGCAAAGTACTTTACTATCTCTTGTGTTGATCAGAACCAAAAACGAAAACACTTTCATTTTTTTAATTTCCGTGAAAAATCATATTCTACCATTAGTCGGCTATTCTAACAACTAAGCCTGGCCAAAATTAGCAAGTGCTTCATCTTTGAAATATCTCGTAAACCAACTGGCAAAAAATTGTGATACGCAAACTTGATCTCAAAATACAAGCTTTACATCAGTCATTGATGTTTTAACAAACTGCATCCATGAGACTCTTTGCAGCTTTTTCAATTATACGCAATTAAATGATTTGGTAGGGGTTTTCCACGTGTTATAACTTTTATTCTCAGCGGAGCCTCAGAAGCACTGTGCAAGTTAGTGTGATTGGCTACTACTTAAGTTGTATACATAGTGTTATCGAAGGTTTTTCAACGTCACATAAGTTACTTCTTACATTGTGTTTGACGGCGGTGCATTGTTCGTAGTCTGAATATGCCATCTTTACAACTTTCTTGGATATTTGTAAGACCAAAGAATATTTGTAAGACCAAAACAGGTGTCAGCGGGAATGTTCAGTCTTAATTATGTTGTGTTCACTTATCAGTAGGAGACCTGACCTCGGATTTCAGCCGTTACGGCAATGTTTATTAACTTCGTGACCTCAGCCGGAAGTGCTCCTCTCGACAGACTCGCGACAAACTCGCTGAACTTCGATCAACCCGCGGTTGTTGTTTTTTGTTTTTCGTTTGCTGAATGTTCATAACTAAACTCTTCTGTTGTATATTGATCACAAATTAAGTCGGAATATATTAAAGATCGGAATTCCGAGTTTTCACGACAACACTTGCTCTGCCCAGCAAACGGTGAGACCGTGGAGTTTATCTCGCCTATCGTCTCTACGACAGTGTGAAGATGGACGCTGTACTGCACTCAGTTTTAGCGGTAATTTGCTATCTAATCCAAGGTATTTCGTTGAAAAGTGTTTGGATGGCTTTTTAATTAATATCTTCATAGTACAAATTCAGCTGATAAACTTATTCGAACTTTTCGTATCATTTTTGGCTTAGCGAAGTTGAAATACTGTCAGTAATCGACGAATCCTGTGTATCCTAACACAGTTAAACCATTGAAAATTCCTTTTGTATAAGTTAGGTTATATTAATACAACCGGCTCTAGCCTTAGGCAGGCTACGTCGTAACATTAGCTGTATGCGAGCCCCCAGACAATTTGATTGAAGCGAATTAGGCTGTACCATCATATAGGACTGGGAGTATAGTTAGGCCTAAATTGTCGAGAGGAAATGGGAATCAGCTAAACTATACAGGCAATAACGTAACAGTAACAGTAAACCTTTCAAATTTCAATTTACAAATTGATTAGAGCGTGCATAGGTAGCTAACTTTGTGTTGGTGAAACTGCCGTTGGCCTAGCCTAAGTTACAGGTTACAGTCGAGCGAGGTTAATGAAATTTGGCACTATTGGAGACTCATGGAGCGGGTAACAATATTTTACTAATTAGCCAAGGCATAGTGACCGGACCTAGTAGTAGTACAGGTCATAGCCCTATGCCTACCAGTAGTTCTGTACTGTGCATGTTGTAAAAGGCATACAGTAACTACTGGCCCTTTTTTCACAGAATGAATAATATTTTATTCTGTTGCTGTTCCATTGTATCCTTCCAAAATGGTGTGAGTCATGAGAGGGTTTGGTTAATACGGCAGTGATACATGTGATGAAGTGTCACTGCAAGATGCCTGATAACCAAATAAATCATTGGATGAGAGATTGGTGCATGAATCGACCCTCTTCTTGTTATTACAGGAATCACCCGACGACGCAGTGTCTGAACCTTATTGGCAGTAGAAATTTGTAATGGTTCTACCGACTGAATTGATGTACCATGAAACCTCTGGCTGGAATAATTCTTGTGTGGTTTGACAAATACGATGTAAAGACTTCCATTTTGTCTGCAGGCAAGTATTAATCTGAATACCATTTTCTGAAGGAGGGGACAACTGACCCTTGCCTATGTTTTCATAAATTTGCAGAAGTTTTCCTTATGCGTATTTGTATAAGAACCGATATTTTAAAACAAAAGGTTTCATCAATAAACAGTACACTGAACATTAAAGGATGTTTAACTTCCTTCCACATGATTAGCAGCAGCATTATCAGGAAATAACTTCAACTGAAACTCCAGTATGGGTAGAATTATGAATGAATTATATAACAAGTTGACTGGTTTCATCAATTATACTGTATTTAGCAATTATTTCATTAATGGATCAATTATTCCCTAATAGTGCAGTTCGCTAACCCCATTTAAATAGCAGAATGCCACATAGACCAGGTGAAGCATTAGCTTCTGTCAAGGTGAAACTGTAAGGCTACTACATCAAGGAACTAAAGGTAGTCTTTATTGGCCCCAAATTATAGCAATACTGTAATTGCTGGATGTTTTGAAAAAAGTACATTCCAGGAGGTCTTAGTTTAATCCCATATGAGGCATAAGGGAATTGGTTTTTTAGAACGGACTAATAAATCATCGAAAGTAACAAGAGGTTGCTTTGTTGTGAAAAGCAAATGTTCAATATCGGTTTGCCGTTATCGCCAATGAGACTAAATTTTTCCGACATCGATATGCCACCGACATTGCAAATATCGACGGATACCGATATCCAGTTTCTGACTAAATGTTAAATTGTATGGGCAACGCAAGTAGTATAGTATGTGATTTTGCACCTCTTTTGAGGAGGGTAAATGAGGCGGGTAAATGAGGTAAGTGAGAAGAAGGGCGTGATTACGTCATGCTTTGGTATGAGTGTTGACAAATATGTGACGGTTTCTCCCATCGTGTAATATATGTAGCGGTGTGAATGTTCATCAGGACCTAAGTCGATTTAACGAGTTATCTGTTTTTTCTAGGGCAAATATTACTGTGAATTAGCCAGTGACACACTCAGCTGAGACCGTGGCAGTTCATTTATGTAGTCGCGTTGCGTTACAGGCTACTTTTCTCTAAACTAGGACTAATTCGTATATTTTTACTAATGAAGGCATTTTAAATGGATTACTATCAATAGGTGAATCCTCGCAGTCATGTTGACCATGTATCAAATGGCAACAGAAGTAGGCCTAAGTCGGATTTTTGTATTGCGTTATTAAGAACAAACTAATTTCGATATATTAAGCCC
>JAIPMN010085084.1:0-16411 GCA_020650975.1 Apostichopus californicus | reverse complement strand
TAAATACAACGACCGCTGCCGCTATGCATTTCGCCGTTTGTAAGTAACGTGTCATGTGTTTATAACGATACCAACTATAGCTTATTAAAAACAAGGCCAAAAGTGGGATAGACTAAGCATAGTTAACTGTGCTTGATAGTAAAATCAGTTGTAATGCAGAACCATTGAGTTGAGCTGCTGATATATGAAGCGTAGAGAGTATAAGCAATTCAACTTGATTCAATTCAATTTGAATGAATTTAATCTAACAGCAGTATAAGCAATTCAACTTTATTCAATTCAATTTGAATGAATTTTAATCTACACCAGTATAAGCAATTCAACTTTATTCAATTCAATTTGAATGAATTCAATATACACCAGTATAAGCAATTCAACTTTATTCAGTTCAATTTGAATGAATTCAATCTCCACCAGTATACATTTTATTGAAGCTGTTTGTCGATATATTTTGTTCTTTTCTTCAAATTAGTTTTACAACAACAATTTGCCAAACCTACCAAATATTAATAAAATAAGAGTTTTAATTTGATTGGACTTACAGACATCCTCCAAGATTTACCTTTTTAATCATAAATGGATGTTAATTTGTGATTAATAAATGTTTCCAATCTGTTTTAAAAATATCCTGCCTGGTCAATTTTCATAATTTTCATTAAACATGTGAGAGGAACACTTACCAAAAGCTTTAAACTTTTTCACTTTTTATCACATTTTGTTGAAATGAAAATTTGGCCAGTGAGCTGCATTTTGATTGGCTGCTCAGTATCCAGTAGTATATAAAATGTACCAACATGAATGTTAAAACTGGTCTACATGATGATAACATTAATGTTGCCTTTTAACCACAGCTGCTGGGTCCTGCATCCCTGGTCCAAATGACTACAGCATTGCAATATCATATGCCATTGATGACAGAGTGGACTGGCATCTCATTGATAAAATCAGGTACAGATCAAATAATCAACTTTACTGTACACGAGAATTCCTTAATATATTTACACCTCAAAATGTTTCCTTTGAATCTCATTTCCTCTTTAATGACTTTTGACCACACAAAGGCATCAAATTGCATGGTTTGTTCACAACAAACTTTTTGGGAGTCTTCTTTATTTTTATCTCAAAGATATTTTTGTATGACAGAATTGAGTAAGAAAAATTGCATACTTTTCTTTTGCTGGCCATACACATATTAACAATGTAGCTCAATTAATGATGCCTCTAGTAGTATTGTTTTGTTTTTCTTGGGTTTTCACCTATTTTACGAGATTTATGTTACTGGAATACAGAGTATATTTTTTGTTTGATATCGTATAAAGAAAATTATCAATTTAAAGTGGGATTTGTCAATGTTATAGCAGCATTTTTGATATAGATAACAGCCAGCTAATATCCAATGCTCTCTTTATTAGAAGGACCAATTAACAATGATATAAACCAGGGTTGTCCAACCTACGGCCCGCGGGCCACAGTCCGGCCCGCCGCAGGGTTGCGTCCGGCCCGCCAGAGATGCTCTACGGTGCGAAATTTTAGTGAGCAGATTTATTGATAACAATTTGAAGCTATATAATCAGTCATTCGAAGCTTCTGGGTTCAAAAACTGCATACAGGTCAGTTTGTGTGACACTCTCTCAGCGGAGGGGGGGGGGGGCGGCTGAACTTTATTCATCTGTTTTATCAGGAAGGAAAACAAATCAGTGCGCTCCGCGCGCAGTGCTCACATTTTGTTGGCTTGGGCTTCGGGCACAAAATCGAGCGTAGGGTTCATGCGGCCCGCTACTTCATCATAATCATTCCATGTGGCCCTCCTCTGCAAAAGGTTGGACAACCCTGATATAAACCCACCAATGAATTAACGATTTAATTGTTTGAGAATATTTGGGATATCCTTCCAAGAATTTTCCTAATAAGCCAATATAACACTAAATTTCAAATCCAAACTGCATATCTGTTATTGCATATTTTTGTTAAATTCTTCATGAGGGTTCCTCTGAGTCACGATACCACAGTTCACACCCTCCATCTGCCCGATGAAGCCAAGACAGAGGGGGTGTCTTTTCGATTCCACCAGGACTTAGCCGCAGATGCGCACATGTTCGAGGGCTGCTGGGCTCTGGATAACATCATTATACCCAATATGGCGCACAGCCCCAAACAGCTTGAAGATAACTTTGATTTATTTGATCCAAGTCATTGGTTGTTTTTCCCAAATGGTGATATCACAGTAAGTTAAATGAACTTGACAATGAAAAAGACATTATGTTGTCATGGCAACATGTTCTTTGCCACTATACTCTGTATCAAGTATCTGGTGATAATAAATAATGAATGACCGCTGCCTCAGCTTGGTAATTTTCTCGAGATTTAAGGCCAGGGGGAGAAGAGAAAAATGATTGTGACTTGCTGTGACCTGGTTTCCAAAATTCCTGTCAACGTATGTTGATGTTATTAGAATATTTTGTTCCAATTCTATATTCTATTTATCTTACAGTGAATTGAATAGATTTTTTGAGCGTTCAACACTGTAAACTTCAGTCCCACTAAAATATGTTTGTATGTGCAAATCAAGAAAAGGGTAATATCCAGAAAATTGTTGGTAAAGGGAAAAATATTTCATATTATGTTTGCTTTATGAAGTACTTTCTAAAAAATTCACTTGTCAAAGTATTTCAGATGACTTTATTTTTAATCTAACAGTTGCTCTAAAAATTTTGTGTCATGTTGGATGTATAAGGTCTCACTTAAACTCCTAGCTCAGACATCTGACTAGGTGAGTAGACATATGGGTAAGATGAGCAGACTTTTGAATCAGGGGAACCAACATTTCAAGATCTAGGAAGTGACATTTGGAGCAAACAAGAACCTTTTAATCCTTTGTATCAAGTAGTTGATGTAGTGAAGGGGATTTCTGTTACATAAACATTTGAAATTGTATCTTACCGCTGCCCGTATTGTGAAAAGGAAGGGAAGAAAATGCTGAACCACTCCACTTCTGAAGGATCTTCATTGGCTCCCTATCAGCTACAGAATTCAGTATAAACTACTTCTTCTCACCTTTTGTGCTCATCATCTGGAACAGCCTGTGTACCTGTCGCAACTTCTCTTGCCATATACTCCAACTCGCACACTTCTTTCCTCCAACAAACTGTATTTAACTGTTCCTAAACCACGCTTGAAGACCTATGGTTACAGAAGCTTCGAATACTCTGACTCTTATCTCTGGAACAAGTTACCAGATCACATTCGAACATACTCTAAACTTTCTACATTCAAAAGTCTTCTTAAGACCCATCTTTTCATTGTTCTTTTGTTAATTAATCTGAGCTTGTAAAGCTCCTTGAGCAGTGGCTTTTGTCTACTGATTTGGCGCTATATAAGTCTCATTTATTATTATTATTATTATTATTATCATGAAGTAAACCTTGTTTTGTTTTCACAGAATGCCTGTGATGCCAATGAGACTGTGTTATATTTTAACGGAGGTGAGAGTCAGGGGGAACTTCATCAATTTGCCATATCACATGACCTCGATCTGTCGGAATACTTTGACAGCGATGATGTCATCTTCACAGAGAGTTTCGATGATCCTGGATTCCCCGCAGGGTTTGTATTACTATTACTTCCTGTCATTGTTTCTGATCCGTTTCAGAATATTTGTAAAACTTGAAAGAAACGACACCAGTCGGTCGATTGATAAAGGTATTTATTGCCTGCCGTGATGGAGCAAATGACATATCATGGGTGTTCGGTAGTGGTTTCACTGATGGTGGGGATGGTGGTGGCAGCAGTGATGATTGTGGTGGTGGCAGCGGTGGGAATGTTGATGTATGACAGAACTTCCAAATTCAAGCAATGCAATGTCAAGAACAATACACCAGAAGATGCGTTACATTTAAGGCAAAGCTCACAGAGGGATCTGATGTTTCCTCGTCTCATTCCCTTTATCATTTCATGTTAGGTTACCTAGCAACTGTTTCAGGTTCTGTACTAACTATAACACCTCACTTACCTGTCTCCTTTCACCTACTGCACTTTTCTGTCTACCTGCCCTTATAGGTTAGATGAGAATAAAATCTGTAAACGTCTCGGCTGAGAGTAATTTTATTGTTGAACTGGTTGCTTTAAGATATTGAGTAAATGTTTCTGAAATGGCATTACCAGTTCATGGGCTGACAAGCTGTTAATAACAGATACCTTCAACTACCTTCAAATAGCAAATTTTACTTTCACAGTGCTTGTATTTTTTGTAGCTCTTTCCTCAACATTTTCAAAGTTTCAATTGTTGAACTCTGGTAATCAGTCATCTAATGTTTAAAGGTTTTACAATGCAAACATAAAGAGCCTATAACATTGGGGTATCTTAGTGTATAGGTCTTTCTGCTTTTTTCCCACCCATTTTATGATTATCATTGAAATATTAATATAGCAGTTTAAACAAATGACAAGAATGAGGGGCTGGGGGGGTGGGGGGATTTGGGTGAAGAACACACTTTTGATGCACCCACTGACTGATAATAATGGTTCTGTTGGGAAACAATGTATTGTATGCAAGAATTTCTCCCTACCCTCCTCCCCCCTCCCCCAACCTGTATCTAAACCTTGTCACAGTGGACCTCCTCAATATATAAGTTTATTGATCCTACCAAAATAATAATATTATCTTGTACCTTTGGTAATGCAACATTGCAAAAAGTAAAATCTAATCTATTGACAGTCCATTCGCAAGTATCGTCTTGCATGGTGTTCGTAAATGGTTATGCTTTTTCATAAACTAGGCTGTAAACCCAACTTACTTTGTAAATGAACCTCAAACCCCACTTCAAGGAGACTTGTCCCTTGGTCTGCTTAGAGCTCTCAAAAACTTCCTTCCAAAAACGTACCACTTTGGAATGAAAGCAACAAACAGAACCGACTGTCAACATTACAAGTAACGTCTTCCTTCCTCGACAGCTCAACGAAGGGAGTATCTACTTCCTGCATAAATCAAGATCTTTCATTTGTTTTTCTTTCTAGCCAATCAAATCCTTGCACTTTAATTTGGGGTCACATGTGCCAAACATTAAGACTATATACAATAGCTCACTTTTCGTTATAATAAGATTGTTTTAATATCTTTGACAAAATGTTTAGCCATGTAAAGTGTTGTCACCTTGGTAACAAAATTGTCCCTTTCCAGGAACAAAAACATTTATGGCATGATTCTAGATAATTTTTAGATTTTCAAAAAAAAAGAAAAAAATTAGTGAGTGAGTGATTTGAGTAAGAGCCTGAAGTGTCTCTTTTCCTTTTTTCATCGTTGCTGTGCTGCATTCTTTTTAGCTGAATAACTGTTTAATATACAAATTAATTTAAATATGGAAATGCTGCACACAACCACCCCCCCCCCCCGGAATGTTAGAGACAGTCTATGTATGGATATCTGATGAATGTTGGGGTACATTAATGACGAATGTTACTCATAGCAATGATTTATTGTTTTCTTATTTTCACAGTTGGGATATAGCTGGCTCAGAGTTAGGCACTGCATGTGGACTGTTACATGCTCAGAATTCAATGGTGTTCGCCGGCGCAAATAATCGCTACATTTGCACGCCTTTTGTAGATGCCACAAATGTTGGAAATCTGAGGTTTTACTTTTCAATGGGTGAATAATTATCAAACATCTTTCAGTTCTTTAAATTGAAGAGTTGTCTGCAGTATGTAACAATAGAATTCATATCTGATGTTATATTTATGTTATGTTTTTACTTTGAATACAGTGAGGTCTCATAAGCACTGAGGATACCTTACATTCAGAGTGTGTTTGACGATAGAAAATAGATTTGGAGCTCGGTGTTTAACGTTGATTGCAGGCGTTGGAGGAGCGGGTAAAAACTTTGGAGGGCAGTCTGACATGTGACTTTGATTTGAGGGGGTACTCCACAAAATGTCCCCACCCCTCTCCAAAAAAATTTAATTCACTGTGCATTCTGTACCACAAATTTCAGCATCTCAACCATCTGTACATTCTATTTTACATTTTTCTTAATTTCTCAAACAAAGGACAATTTTGAAATAATAAAAGGGCACTTTTTCAATACAAACAATGTAAAAAAAGGTAGTTTTTGTATTAACATTATGGAGCAATTCTAAGTTATGAAAAGTGGGTAGTCATTTGAGGTTTTTTGTCAGCAAATTGTTGGAACCATTCCTATACTCTGTTTTCATATTTCAGGCGGTGGAACCTGTGATCCGGCCGACTCCTCAGAATACGCTGTGTCGGCTTACGCAGTTGTCGCTGGCGGTCAGAGAATACATCTGCAAACCTTGTCTCATCTTGTGTACAAGGCAAGTCCGCACCACTTGTTGTAGATTGTCATTATGATATACCTCTAAGTGCTAATAATCTGATCAGATATCTCTAAATTAATTATGCATTAATTATGCATAATGTAGTCAGATAGAGAACATTCGTCTATCCCTCTCTCCTACCCTCCCATCTCCTCCCCTCCCACTCACTGTAACCTTTCTGTACCCCTTTCTATTCATAATATGTTATTAGATGAAAGAGTAACGTTTCACTAATTTGCCTCCAATGTTGTAGTATTAGAAATATCAATGTTTTGATAAAGTAATTGCTTCTAACTTATCACCTATTGACAGAGGTATATTTTTTTCTTATCTTTTTCTGTCACTGGATAAAACATTTCTTTACAGTGATCAAATTTGTACAAAAGTTTTTTCAAATAGTCGTAAAAAAAATTGACATGATTTAATCATCTGGAAACATGCACCATAAAACTTTCAAAAGCTTTGTTAATTGTTAGGGGGGTGGGGTGGATGGGGGTAGAAGGGGTAAAGTGGTAGAGCAGGTTTTTGTGAAATTAGTAATCTTATACGCTGAATCTGAAGGGCACTGTCCTAATGTTTTTTTGGCCTGTTTTCCAGAATATCCAGTTGATAAATATAGTTGTTTTAGAGGCGTTATCTAACTGGTTAAATATGTAATTTAAATAACATATCATGCAAAAATTCACACTGTACTGTAACTGCTCATACTGTTTCATCGTAACGACAGAAACCCCGTCTGGTATCCGTGGGCATCCCTCCATCGGCCAGAAGCAGCCTAACACAGTTCTGTCTCAGCCAGGAGAGACACTTAGGCCTGAGTCGTAACGTCTGGGCCATTGATCAACTGGCCTTGTTGCCATGGCTACCATCACACATATCAGCGATCCTCGAGTTTGAATTGAATGCAGACTGCGGTGGATTTAACGAGGGAGTGGTCGCCATGGAATTTTCAACCAACCAGGGAAAAGATTGGTCTCTGGTCCAGCAGGAGTGCCTACCAGGGAGTTGTGACGGTGTACCACTAATAGGGGAGTCTGTTTATAAGTCATCCACCTACTCAAACAGGTCAGCAAACTCTACGAAGTCAGAGCGATCAAAATTGATAATGCGATGAATGAAAAATTATTAACTTTACAAAATATACTGGAAAAAGAATTTGCATATCTGATGGAAAATGTTTTAACAATAACAGACTTGGTAACAGCATGTTGTGCGTTTTTGGCCATGGGGTGCACTTGTTCATTGCTACTGTTGTTTTAGTCAATTCATATAATTTCTACAGAATTATGCTGTTTTATAAAATTTAACTCATATATTTTCTCACCACAAATAGTTGGTTTCGGGAAACCCTTCCTTTGCCCTATCCGGCTATGACAACCAAGACCAGGTTCCGATGGAGGCAGGAAGGCATTTCACCCGATATCCAGTGGGCGATTGATAAAGGTATTTATTGCAATGGAGCAAATGACATATCATGGGCGTTCGGTAGTGGTTTCACTGATGGTGGTGATGGTGGTGGCAGCAGTGATGATTGTGTGGTGGCAGCTGTGGGAATGTTGATGTATGACAGAACTAGTACCCAAATTCAAGCAATGCAATGTCAAGAGCAATACACTATCGGAGATACTTTAGTATGAAATTTAAGTCGTTTGATAAAGTATTTCTGAGAATCTCAATCTTCAATATGAAAGAAACACAGAATGTCAAGAAACTATTTCTGCAGTGTTTGTATATATATATCAGCTTACCTTTTGTATTCTATTCTCAGTTTACATTGGCTCGCAGTGTGAGGTCACTATGTGCTATGGTCATGGAAGATGTACTGCAGAAGGATGTGTGTAAGTTACCAGATGGTTAATTTGGGTTTTACTTTTTCTGTAAGGAAATTTTAATTGATGGAATTACACAGTACTGTAGATACATGGCAGTAAATATGAAATATATAAAATTAACTGTAGTAGGAAAGTCTATGAAGAGATTGTGTAAACTTTGCTTTTGTTTGATGGAAGCTTGAATAGCAATTGTTGCATAAATTATTATTATTATGAAACCTCACTGGAGTGATGATTTTTTTGGTTCCTGCATTGAAAAGGACCCCTACAGCTCGAGGGAGACTACACTACTATATTAGGATGCGGTTTTACTCGCTCGTCAATGGTTGGTGTTTAAAGCACACCCCTAAATATATCACCATAAATGAATAAATTGCGTCAAAGATCTGATCACAAGTTAAAAGCAAATAGTTTCCAAGTAAACTCCATCTGCCTTCAGGAACAGACCACCTAGCTTTTAAGTTGTTTCTTCTGGAATGGTTCAATTTATAAAACGCATTTTGATAATTTTGTAATTTGTTCTTATGATGCATTGTCAACATTTGGGAGTTCAATATCTGCCAGGGATATCTGTAAGTCTGGGCAATATCTTTAAGATTGCTCTGAGGGGCTGCTTCAAGGAGCTTAAGAGACTCAATAAATATGTTTCCCAGATTTGTTGCATGGCACTAGCATGTGTTTGAGTGCAATCACATAGCTTAAATGGTTCAGTGGTCACCAGCAGTCTTTCATATGTAACCCTAACAGCAAGGTTATTTGTATTCTGGAATTATCAATAAGCCATGAACATCCAGTGTGTTTGTTTACAAATGCAATTCCTAGATTTAGTAATGTCATACACCTGGCTACTGTATTCCTAGTCCTGTATTATTTCTAGGCCATTCTGTGTAACCCAAACCAGGTTATTAGTATTCTGGAATTATCAAAGTGCCATGAGCCTCCAGTGTGTTTGTTAACAAATGTAATTCCTAGTTTTAGTAATGTCATACACCTGGCTACTGTATTCCTAGTCCTGTATTATTTCTAGGCCATTCTGTGTAACCCAAACCAGGTTATTAGTATTCTGGAATTATCAAAGTGCCATGAGCTTCCAGTGTGTTTGTTTACAAATACAATTCCTAGTTTTAGTAATGTCATACACCTGGCTACTGTATTCCTAGTCCTGTATTATTTCTAGGCCATTCTGTGTAACCCTAACAGGTTATTAGTATTCTGGAATTATCAAAGTGCCATGAGCTTCCAGTGTGTTTGTTTACAAATACAATTCCTAGTTTTAGTAATGTCATACACCTGGCTACCGTATTCCTAGTCCTGTACCATTTCTAGGCCATTCTGTGTAACCCTAACAGGTTATTAGTATTCTGGAATTATCAAAGTGCCATGAGTCTCCAGTGTGTTTTTGTACAGATGCAATTCCTAGTTTTAGTAATGTCATACACCTGACTACTGTATTCCTAGTCCTGTACCATTTCTAGGTCATCATCTACAGTAGGTGAGTTACTTCAGTGGAGTAAACAATTTTTGGGATCTGTGTAGCAATTATAATATGTTCACTTCCCACAAATATATACTCTTTGTTTACGACAGTATGTTGAACATTAAAGAATGATTTGTTGATCTCTGCTCACTACTCTCTCTCTCTCTTCATTTGAACAGCTGTGATGAGGAATACACTGGTATTAACTGTGAGATATCAGTGTTTAACTTACCCACCGAGTTTAATAGGACCTTTGAAGTCTTTTCACTCGAAGATGATCCTTTCATACCGTTTGTCAGAGGTGCTTCCCTCGGATTCAAGTGCGGCGTTTTGGTTTCCGGGAAGGCCTTAGTCTTTGATCAACCAGGCGACAGAGACATGATAACAACTGAATTTAATACTAGTACATCGGGGTGAGAAAACATTACATTCGAAATATTAAATGCTTGTGTGTATCATATCTTCATCACTTTCTATTACGTTTTGTACTTACAGTATCTTGAAAGAGCATAGATATAGCAAAACCACTGCCAACTAGTATCAAAGGTTATCAAAGATTTCCATCAACTTTAATAGGGCTTGATGATAGTTCAGTTGCCTATGGCAACATGTACCTGTTACCACATCTGATCACACATAAAACCCAAAAGAATACACATGTTGACACGTGTGGAAAAGCTACATTTTGTAATCAGTTTGACATGTTTACACATGTATTGATGTGTGTGTAATAAAGTTTGAAAATGTTTTGAAATCTGTGGATTTTTTTTTAAAAAAAGTGAAAAAGTGAGACAATGTGTATGTATGTATCTGTGGTGAGCCTGAGACAAATCCAACCCAGTGCATCAGTAATGTGTCAAATTCTGTGTCGGTCACACAAACTCTTTTCTTTTCTGGTGTTTTATTTCACTCTTTTTCAGAAATTGGATTTCTTGCAACACATGATTCCTGTCTTGACCTATGTTCTGGGGTCTCTCTCCCTATTTTCCGGGGAAAATATCTGTGGTCATGTGTGACAAGGTTGAAAATTGGCAGGAGTATGTTAATACATTGTCATGCAAAAAAATATGTATTTTTTCTGAGATAGTGACTCAGCTCCAGATGCAAACGTTGAACCATTGACACAGCAGTGTTTTATGTAACATAATGTATTTTGTTTTCACTCTAGAGTTTTAAATTCTTGTGAATCTTTCTTCGGCAGATACCTGCAGTTTACAATCAGGGTCGGCAGCCATTCTACCACCAATACTTGTCCATCACCTGATATGTCACATGACCGTTCTGGCGAGGTGTTGTTAATGTACTCGTGTAATGCTGGCACTACCTGGGAACTACTGAAACAATTTGACTCAATTGGTTATCGTGAACCAAGGTACGGTGTATGGAATGGTCGCATACGTTGTCCATGTTTATCTTAAATGATGATGATGGGGACTTTTACATATGTTAATTCTTGTTAACATCACATGATGCAAACATATAGCTGAATATGATTGATATTTGTCAAATTAGTGTCACCTAGGTGATGTATAAATATGAGCAATGGAAGTAAATTAAAAAAAAAAATTCTTCCTAAAATATCTTCTGGCCTCCATTTTTTAGAAATTTTTCAGAATTATTTGTCTTCTTCTTTTGTATTTTTGCTGGCTTAGTTTACTTTTCTTTTTTTTTGTTAAAGATTGTTTGGTTTAATTTATAAGAACAATGCTCAGACAATTATTTTGGTGTCCTTAAAAATAATTGTTGTTGTACTTAAGCATGTGTTTTGTTGTTCTTAAGCATGTGTTTTATTTGTTTATTTCATTGCTGAATATTTAGAAAATTCCAAAAGAGATCATTCAAACTGTCTTTGGTTCATAAGCATAATGGCATTAGTTTCTGTGGCTTTTTTTGCCTTATTTTTGCTCTCCCTTGTTTAAGATACTTGCCAATGGATGGGGGGGGGGGGGGAGGAGGATAACATTTTCACCATTTGTACAGGAAATGGTTAGCACCAGCATTTCAAAAACAAGAATTTAAACTAATTTCTGCAGAAGAAATGAACATGAACTTGTATGATGAGGATCATAGACACTATCATACAATACTTTTGATCATTTAGACATCCTAAATTTTCATTAATTCTGACCTCATCAATTCTAAACATTACGTTTTTGGAGACTCATTTGATTGAAATCATCAAATCAGTTGTGTTGGTGTTGAGAAATCCAAGTCAGGTAGGATGATAGATGACACGTGTAATAAATTTACGACATGAACTAAACATTTTTTGCACTCGTCTTATGATAAGTAAGAACAAATGATGTTATGTAACCTCTGATGTGCATTCTGCTACCTTCTCATTGGTCAGTTATTATTTATATAGAAGTTTTATATATTTTCATCATGTTTTCTTTTCCAGGACTGTTCTCATAGCGCTACCATATGAAGCCAAAGGCAGTACTTGTAAGTTTAGGTGGTGGCAACCTCAACAGTCTCGAGAAATCCGCAGCGTTTGGGCCGTCGATAATATCCGGCTCAGCGGCATGCCGTACACTATCTTTGTTAATTTCGAAGATGACAACAGAGTTGATGATGCAATCAATTTTCATTTCGGAGAAGTTGGTAATGCCTGTGGCAGGGACAGTACACTGTTGTGAGTAATTCCTCCAATATGTAGGGAAAGTTTTTTGCCCCGACAAAAAAAATGTGCAAGAGAAGTTTAGCAGATTTTGTGCACAGACCCATGGCATTTTTCACGAAACCACTACACAAATATTGTTAACAGTAATGTATTCTCCTTACATGCTTTATATCTGATTATGTGTTGTGTAGCAGATAATTTAAATGGCAAATTTAATTTGAAAGATTTAGCGTACAATTCTAAAATATGAGTGACACCTTCATAATTGGCTATGAGGTTACTGTGGGTTTCTAGCTGAAAATGTAGATTGCAGCATCAAGTCTGGAGGAAATATGTGCAAACATGACCATGGGGATGAGGGTATGAGAAACCTCTTTGAAAAGACACTTTAGCAGTTTACTGAAGATCAAAGTGAGAGAAAAAACTGTTTACAACAAACTGCCTGTCTACTCCATAACCATCTGTATAGGTAAATTTGTAACAGTCAGAAGGCCTGATGCTTAGATCCTAGCGGGATCTTCTTGAAAGGCAAACTTTTGAAGAAGATCCTGCTAGGATTGAAACGGCTCTCTAACTTCTACAGTTTACTGAGGAGTAAGGAAAGAAAATGGCAGCTATGACCCTGAACTATTTTCTATGTGTCTCATTAGGACCCCTGCCCAGCCCCACACCCCCACCCATTTTTGTTGTGGAATTGTTATTTTATTCCCTCTGCAATAGAACTCCTCTCGATGTATTTACTTTGTTTATAATTGAGTAAAATCCTTAGCAGTGGCATTGTATCTTCTGCTCTGAATATTTTAATATTCTTTCCTCATAATTTAGTTTCAGCGGCAAGGACGAGAGAGATGGCCATCGTTATCTGGAGACGTATACCCTCCAACTGGGGGCAGACTATATGATTCAGTTTGATATTATTATGGGATGTGGAACACCGTATGGGGGAACCCTGAGAGACAGTGAGTCAAACTTTCTTTTTTTTCTATGAAACTTTGTAATATATGAATTTGGTAGTTGACTGAATTGTACATCACAGTGCCAGAAACCACATTATGTATTCTATATTCCTTCTGATATGATATAACAGGGGATTAAAGGAGATTTTTTTGCTAAGACTTAATTAGAAATGAAACGGACAAAGAATACACTCCTTTCACACTCCCTCCTCCTCCATCTTGGAGCCAGTCTGAAATATGAGAAATGGTGAGAAGAGGAGCTCTGGTTTGCTGTTTGCTAGGAGTCGACATTCTTGCTAAGTAATATTGGTTTTATGAGACTGCCAATTCAAGTGTTTTCTTCTTTTATTTCTACTTACCTCTTTACATGTACTTGGTCTATGCCAAACATCATGTAGTGATAAACTTAATAAAAAAAGGGGAAAAAAAAGGCAGGACTTTTTGCCGAACATTTGAAGGGTGTATCTCTTCCTTTAATGAAATGTCAATTGACAGGGAAAGAGTATTCTTTCTTGTTTTAATGACCAATGTTTGTCAAAACCCTGCGTTGGTAACTTTATTTTTGAGTCACCACCTTGTCGTGTAAAGATATTCATGATTTTCTGACATTTATCGTTGATGTTGCAGAAAAGAAGGTACATCTGGAGTACTCATCTAATCATGGATTGTCATGGCAACCAGTGGTAAGAGAATGCTACCAGGGTGCAGTGGACTGTGATGGGTACCATACCACCTCATCCTTTGATGACTCACAGTACGAGGCCTGGCGAAGGGTCACCATTCCCTTGCCTAGTGGATTGAGGTGAGTGGAAACAACTTCAAATTTGTAAATTATACATATTCAAAATTTGAAATGACCAAAAGAGAAAATTATAATACAACAAAATATGGAGGAAGAGCTCAGTTTTTTACAAATTTGAGGTTTGCTTAAGATTTGCTGACAAGTGGCAGAAACAGACTTGTCTATGAAATTGAGTGCATTCTATGTTTTTTAATATAATTTCAATATTTTGATTTAACTTGGAAGTTTAATTTCAGTTGTACAGTGTCTTCTAATTGGACATTCATAACTCTTGTTTTCCTTCAAATTTACAATGACACAGTAACATTGCTACCTTATTCATACAAATTAATACAAAAGACAACAGTGGCGTATTTCATTCAATATTTGAGAGCTGTTTTGTTGAGAAATTAATGAATATATAAAAAAAAAATTAAAATATATTTTACTTACCCCAAAGTTTACAAGTAAACGTAACATACTTAAAGTGTATCAAATGAACATTTTTTACTCACTTTTATGTATTATTTCAAAGGTAAATTTCTTGCAGGATCTTAACTTATTAAAGGTCACATTCAATGTAGAAACTAAATGCCTCATAAATCAGAATCAGCTCTACGATAATGCATTTGAAAATAAAACTGGAGAAAAATTGGGCCATGTGGGTCAGTCTCTATTTTTCTAGTAGATTCTAGCATATTTTAAGGACAAGATTTCATTAGTTTTAATCTTGAATTGAAGCCATTAATCAAGTCTCACCCATTCTGCTATTGCTGCAGCTCGACACCTGTAAAATTCCGATGGATTCAGTACGCTTTCTCGGGCAGCAACGTTTGGGCTGTGGATAATCTGTATATAGGAGAGCAGTGCCCTGAACTATGCAACGGACATGGACATTGTATCCAGGGTGAATGCAGGTATGAATTAGTGAATAAAAGATGAATCTCTTTAGATCATAAATAATAATAATATTAAATAATAATAATATTTGCTTTTTATATAGCGCGGTCTCAAAACGCTTAACAGACGTTATATTACCCCTGGTCAATGATAACCTGTCCCAGAGACAATCCCTCCAGTCGGCAGCAGTTACATACTGCGCTCAATGACAAGTTACCTCACAGGTACTCATTTAACCCCTGGGTGGAGAGAGGCAAGTGAGATAAAGCATCTTGCCCAAGGACACAACGTAATGAACTAGGCAGGAATCGAACCAGCAATCCTTGGATAACGAGTCCGACACCTTAGCCAATTGGCCACCACGCTCTAAAGGCTGTTTAAAGATGTATAACAGACTGGAGTTGTCACAGGCACAAAGGTTCCTAATAAAGATATGCTACATTGGCCGCAAATATGCCTGATATTCAATTATGGTCCCCTTGGCCAAAATTCTTTTATTGTTACCACCATGGAGGAAATTGACCTCACTGGGACATTCAGTCATCTAGTGTGTTCATTTATTATGTCTGAGGAAAATTTTCAAGAAAGTACTTTTTAAAAACTTCTAGCAATTATAAAATGCTATAATTTGGGGCCAATACTGCCTCCCTTTAAGAGGTTAACAGTACACAAAAAAAATCAAGTTTATTTTTTGTCTGGGGTGGTATTATCAACTTCAACTTGTGCCATGTCATCAGGTTAATACTCCAAATGAGATAAAAGTCCTATAGTTTGTGTTTGTTTTGCCTGGAATAATAACATATGTTAAACCAAAATTTCCTTACCCTTTGTGGAGTATGTTCAAATATTTCTGTAGAAGGCTAAATTAGGAATTTTCCTCAGAAATCTAGAATTGTTTTATCCTCTCTGTTTGGATTTCCAGGTGCGACCGCGGCTACGGAGGTAAAACTTGCACATCTCAAAAATTCTTACCTACCACAATCAAGAGTGATTTTGAAATCCCTTCACTGATCTTTTCTGATTGGCTTATAATCCACGGTGGGAGTGTCTCCCGAGGTCAGGAAGACTGCGGAGTCATCACCTCGGGTAGCTCCCTCTACTTCTCTGGAGTGAGTGTTCAGTATTCTGTTTTGTTTTTCTAGTCTATTTCTTCTTTATATTATTCTCTTAAAGGCAACCAATTCTTTTTACAATGTCACATAGCCTGTAATGCTGGACATGCAGGACACAATGCATTTGTGAACTTACTAACATTTAAGAGGAGCCATGCTTAACTTTAATAATGTTTTGTCTTATTTTGATGAATTATCCATTTCATAGCCAAGGAAAATATTCCTCTCCATCTTCAGGTTGGTGTGCGAGAACTCATCAGCCAAGATATGAACACTGTCGGTGCAACGTTCATCGAGTTCTACATTCGAATGGCCGGGTCGAACAGATTCTGCTCTGGTATAACGAGCAGGCAAGAGGGCGTCCTACTGCAGTTTACGGTGAACGGAGGAATCGATTGGC
>JAIPMN010084958.1:5785-17387 GCA_020650975.1 Apostichopus californicus | reverse complement strand
AAAGCAACATGACAAGTCTGTACGACCATCCTAACTGTACTTATTAAAAAACAAAACTTGACCTCTGATAACTTGGCACACAAAGGTCGCACAGGGGTCAACCCATGGACAATTTTGATCGAAAGGTACCTTTGAGATCCGATTATGGCCACGAAAATTCAAATAACCAAACAAAGTAATCTAGGTCACCGGAGGTCAACCTGAGGTCAAAGGTCACCTAGATGCGGGTCGACTACTAGATTACAATAGCGTAACTCCCAAACTTGACAGACATTTCGTTCTCAAGTTATTGCAAAAATACTAGTTTTTTACCCCTAATTGACCTTTGTTGACCTTGGATCACATGACCGTTATGTTTGGAAACAATCCCTTACCCCATTCACAGCTTTTCTCAAAATATTAACTGCATCAGACTTTTGCACTGGGAGTTGTTGCATTTTTTTTCATATTTTGCATTTTTTGACCCTAACTGACCTTTGGAGACCTTTGCGGGCACCAAAAACAATAGGGATCTTTCTCTAACTATGGGCTATCCACCCACCAAGTTTGGTCATGATACATCATTTCCTTATTGAGATACCGTGTACACAAGCCAAGCGCCACACACACACAAACGCACACTCGCATACATGCCAAGTTGAATGGAAAGGTTCCTTGCTTTGCAAAAAGCAAGGAACCAAAAATTACTCAGCCCGCCTTTCGAAAATATGCAAAATTTGAAGATTTTGCCGTTTAACCTTGTGACATAATTAATATTCATGATATGAGCACTGAAATCAATAGGGTTCATTAACTTATTATGGACCACCCACCCACCAAGTATGGCATTGATCAATCATTCCCTTGTTGATTAATCGTGCATTCAAACTAAAGTGTCACTCACGCGTGTCAGCAAAGAATAACAAACATACAAACGTGTATATACTCAAAACAAATTCTGCATAACATTGGTTATGGATCTTGGAAGATGAAGTAACGCTCTCAAACCCTTACCTCCCAGTGACCATTCTGAAGATCCAAATGAAAGTCAATATCAAACGGACACCAACGAACTACATGAAAATATAAGGAGAATGAAACACACATATATTGATATAGTATTGAATAGCAAAACATATACCGATGAAAATCAGTTTGTTAACATCTTAGTTTTCCATCCTGAATGTAGATGTACTTTACTTTAGCATATGTCAAACTTGAATTTTTCAGTTGGAAAACACTATTTTATGATATGATAAAACAAATAGAAATTTATCAATTAATCTTGTGCATTCCCTTTTATTTACCTTGCATATTCTGAGTCTTCATTATGTATGTAAATGCCTCAGGTGAGAAGGAAGTTGGCCACTGAAGTTGATCAAACCTGAAAATGGAAGCAAAGCCAAGTGCTAAGAGCTTTTCAACGAAGACATTTAATACAGAATATATAAAAGTATATGCTTGCAAGTAATAGTATTAACGTGTTTAGCATTATATATGTGCATAAAACATAGTGTCTCTAAACCATGATGTTAACCATCATTCATGAAAGGGATAGTCCCCATATGTATAACTTTGTGTCACAGAATCAGTGACATTTAAGTATTACATTGCAGTGTTTAATGCGATAAATGCAAATGTGTGCACTATATTTATATGTTAAATTAAAAGTCTTAGGGTTTACTTACATCAGCTCCTTGACACGTCCACATTTCATTCCGTATTGAAACAAGTTCAAAATATCATTATCTGTTAATGTCCCTGTATTGCCATATCGTGTATTACTTCCAGCTATGTGAATCTTTTCTACAGTCGGAAGTATTGGTAAAGGTATCCCGCTGTGAAGAATAATAGTGTCACTTTCACACTTGATGGAAGAGTACTCGAGGTGTAAACCAGATATTGGAATCTGTGACAGAGATGAGACATGATGCTTCAAAAGTTAATATTTATATACGAGATGACAGTCACATGACATTAAACATTTCATTATGTAGTTTTATGTTTACAGAACAATAACCCAATTACTGTTTTGACCATCCCATTGCAAATTATCGGTTGCCGATAATGCGTTGGTAATGATAACTGAGGTTACATAATGTTAAAGCAGTAACTTAAACGATTACCCAATTTCATCTGACATAAACGGTTTGCTGTTCCAGATTAAATTCAATCAACGAAACATTTAAGTTTTAATTAAATTCTTGGAGAACTTGGTATACATTCTTAACCGTAAAATCTTTCTGAAATTCCAAAGCATTTACACGTCATGCCTTTTATGTTGAAGTAAATATTCAAGTTTTGTCAATATATCATCCGATTGATCTGGCGTCGAATAATGAACGTGAATTAGAGTTTTAGCACAATTTGGCACATGCAGATAATTTTCTAATTGTGAAATATACGACAACCTTTGCAATTTTCCTGAAAAAAAACGCTGTATATTCATTAGCTAGTAAAACCATTCTACTTCTTTAAAATCTATTAAATATTTAAAACGGTTTAAATCATATACTTTTCAATGATTGTCAATGGACTTGAGAATAAAGAAAAACAAAACCATTATAACAATAGTAAACAGTTCCTAACTTAGGTGTAGAAAAAAATAACCTAAACACTCATTGGCATATATTGCATGGTTTTCAATGATCAGACTGGGTATGAATATGACATTTGTTACATTGTTTCAGAACTTTTGAATGTATAACTACACAAAATTGACTTATTTATCAAAGTCAATTCATTGTGCTATGAATTCCATCATTAGAAAGAAAAAGCTACAATACACTTGAAGCATTTGATACAAGGTCTCTCCGTGTACAGTAGAATGTCAGCATGTAATGTATACATTACAAGGGCCATGTTTAAGCCAGACAAAATGTCCATGTACAGTACGATATGCCCATTTTTGTTCAGATATGCAGAAAAAACTCGGTTATTTAGGTTACTCTCTGCTATTTAAATGTTAAAGGACTAGTTTTTATTAGTCAACTTACATCATTCTTAGATGCAATCTCCAGCAACTGTGTCGTTGATCTTTGAAGAAGAGCGCTGGCGCCTCTCTTTATCTGAACGTCACGTGAGCAGAGATCTTTAACAGAGTCCATAATTTTGTTGACGTCACCAGTTTGTTCCAGGATACAGAGAATGGCAAAAGTATCCCCGCCTGGTAAACTCTTCAAATGGTTGATGAGTTTCTTTCCAGCATCGGAATCCAGACCACAGGCGAATCTAAAGAGATACTGAAGATCAAATGGATCTAAGAACTCGAGCGTATCTTCGATATCGTATGCTTTCTTTACAAGAGTGACAAGGTGGTGGGCTGCATACCATTCACAGAATAGCTTATGATAAAAACGGACCTCTGTTGTAAAGAAAACATTGTCTACAGTAGAATCGTCGCTCACTACTTCTTCCTCGACCAAAATGCCAATTAATATATACTGGTGATAAGATTCTGGCCCGACTCTTTGGCGAAATGAAGTCTTAATCCATGACAATTGTTGGTTTTCCTTGTTTAATCCTTCGAAAGCTATTTTGTCTAGCTCATGATGTTCCATTGCATAAAGAAAGATGTCGTTGCTTCTATTGTCATTAAATTTCTGTTTTAGATGGTCGTAAAAACATATAAGTATGTGTTTGAAGAATTGTGTGACTGACTTGAACTTCATGATGTCTCTCTGATCATGAGCCATGTGGGCAAACATCACGAATACGAGAGGTACCTGGCAAAGATCAGCAAGGATGGAGTTTTCATAGAGCTGTTGTTTTATTTCTTCCACTGCCACATCGTTGTTACCTACTACAGCCTTGCGGATGTACTCATCCCTAGCTTTGTCATCGAACCCTGTTAGTTTGGCCCTCTTAGTTTCTTTTCTGAGACTTTCTGGAAGATATCTTGTCGTTAAGCTGACATCAAAGTCTGCAAACAGTTCCATCTTGATGATTCTGGGTACATCGCCATCATCATTGCTATCCCTGCCAGGATACTCGTCATATCCATCCAAAATAATGTGGACGGACGAGCAACTGCGAATGATCTTTTCAATATCATGTTTGCTAACACGGCGTTCATTGGAGAGAAGAAATGACTTAATCGCCCTAAAGAGAGACTTTACACTTCCAAGTTGTCTTAACCGAAGAAGAATTAGTATTTCTACATTGTTCATCGGGGAATCCGGTACACCATTGCACCAATCGTAGGCCAGCTGAAGGGTTAACGTCGACTTACCATATCCGGGCTCTCCTTGTATAATGCGTCTCTTGGATTTAAGCCGGAAGTCAGTGTAAACACTTTTGTAAGATTCTAAACGCTCCCATGATCCTCCGGTGCCTCGCGTTAGCTCTGGTGCCAGACAAACTTCAACGCCCCCTTCTACAAAGACCTTGTCCACACAATAAAGTCTATCTTTAACATATGGTAGCGGTTGAATCGCATCATATTGATCTTTATATGTCTTTTTGAGACCTTCTATCAGGAATATTTTCTTCTCTAAACAAAAAAAAAAGAAACATTGATGTGTAAATGTTCCACATATAACTAAATTTGAAGTACAATAAATGTGTGGCTCACATGGAAACACGTAAACTTAATTGTTTAGTCATTACTGATAATACAGTTTTGTTACTTTTCTTTTTGTTATTAAGACGACAGAGCGGGGTGGGGGGCGTTACATGTTTTACCTAAAGGAAGCAAAGATTCACAAATGACAATGTCAGAGTTAAAGGTATCTACCTTGAAGGTCAGGAGTCAGCTCCATTGTCACGTGATTTACTTCAGACAGTCTACGAAGCGTGAAGGGGTTGTGTCAGAACAGCTCCTGCCCATCGTTTCCGCGAACCTGTTTTTCTTTCTTAAAAATTTGAGAAAAATAGGGAATCTAAATAATTACATCATTTTGTTAACTGTCAAAATATATGCTGCATTGTTTTGTTGTTGCATATGGATGGTTCAATGTTGTATTAATAACCAGACAGCAAAACTGCAGAGTGGTTTCAATGATGCTACATTATAACTACAAGAATTATTGTATTTGAATGTGACACACTAGGCTGTACGGTATAGCCAGGATGAACAGCATACTTCAATCTAAGTAGTACAGCAAAAGTTATTGAGATATAACAACACAATATTCACATTGGCACCTGAAGACCGAGATGAAAACTTTCCCTGTATTCAACATCGAGATTGATCGCTACCAAAGACAACTGGCTTCTTCCAATTGTTGTACACCTACAAGCCGTACATTAAGCAAGCGCCAGGCAAATGTTAAGCCAACCCCCCACCCCCCGGTCCCTAAGAGTTTGCTTCTGGTTTGCCTCTAAAACATCAAACCAGGCAACAGTTAATTTCGTAAACAGCGCCTGGTCATTTCCCCAACGTTACTACATGCGAACCTGAAGTTTTTATTTGGCACTGAATCTTGACAAAATTTGCAAAATACGCCGGAAAAGTTAACAATGGAAGCAAAGGTAGCATATAGATTATTAAATATGATATCGGCCATTCCAACACATTAAGCAGGTACAAACAGTACAGTTTGCCCTACGGATGCCCTTTTTTGCTAATTTCCAATTGCCAACAGCCTCTCCTATTCTAATGAGGCGTAACACACATGTAATCTCATAGGCTGCACGGTGGGAGATACAATAGGCTTGCACGGTAAACCGGTTTTAGTACCGAAACCGGTTTTTGCCGACCGAATTTCGGAACTATTTGTTATTTTAAGAAAACCGAAAAACCGAAAAAAAAAACGAAATGTTGAATTGCAAAAACTGAGGAAAAAAAACAAGTTAAAGCTTCCATCCATCATTTGTTAACTTTGGTTTCTCCTATTTACTGATCTTTTCGCAATATGAAAGTCAATTGCAACAAGAGAAAGCTTTTCTGATAGACGACATTGGCAGAGCTCTACGATTGGCACACGCTACAGTATATACCAGTGCTTGAGTGTGGATAGCTAGGCCTAACATTAGGCTATGCAGCCGTTATATGCGTGAATCAGTTAGGTGACCTTGTACTTGTAGTATTGAACTGACCTTGGTGGCCAACGTTAGTAGTTGTGAGAAGTACACACTCAAATGACGAGATGCAGTTTAAAATAAATTGTTATATCCAACGTGTTTGTCCTCTGTGTTTCTCTTATTATTTTATTTCAATTTAACAGTAGAGGATATGGAGAAAATCTTTTCAAACATATTGAGCACAGTTTGTGTTCAAAAAATGATCGTTAAAACTTGAAAGGTACATGGGGCTATACACAATAGCGTTGAATAAGTACAGCCGCGCACGCAACCGGCCCAGAAGACAGGCCTAGCAGTGAGAAAACATTTGAGCAGGGCTCTGTTAGTTGAACAACAAAGATGCAAACGTAACATTAGACCAATCACAGTCCATTAATCACGATATACACCTGGCGTCAGGCAGGCTTGAGTCAAGGAATTCTAAAGGAGTAAAAATTCACCTGTATTCCCCTGTATCCCACACCTCATCACTAGACAGATATAGTGTGGGATGAAGAAGGGAGAGAGAGCTCAGCTCTTGTAAATCCCTTACAAAATGTTGCATATATGGCTGGAAATAACAGATGCTGCTGTTGGACAAGTGTTCTTTGTACACTAAGAGATTTTATTTTCTCTGCAAGTTTCCTTTCACTACTTCTTATAAATTATCGCTAGACAAGGCGACTCTCACTTGGTTGTTCGTTTACGTTGATGAACACATGTTTCCAATCTTTGCCGACCTATTATCCCCGCTTTTGCCAGTGATATATTTCAACTTGTACTTGAAAGTGTAGACGGCAAATTCTCTTCACTTTCTTGAAGAGAAATTTATTTTACCGCCAAGACACCACCCGCAAACATGGCTAGAGCCTTGTGCAGTTTGGTACCTTCAAACACTTTGTCAGCCACTAATGAATTTATTGGAACAATCATATTGTAAAGCAAATTTTTTTACGATCTCCAATTGGCCCTAATCTCCGAGAATATAACATCTTAATAGCGTGAATATGGGGGTAGAGCAATTTATTGTATTTTCTCGGGATGGGGTATTACAATAACATCTACGTTTAGGAAGATTCTCCATCTGGGGCAAATTTTTTATCTGTTAATTCCAACGAATTCTATTTTATTATCATTAGCAGGTTAAACAGTAAGCAACCAACCGAGCAAACCCTTCCTTAGTAAACAGAAATTCTTAGACGATTGTAAGTAAATATTTACTTGTACTGTCATTATCAGAGTAGTTTTCTAGCTGACGAGACCATCGGGTGATCGGGTTGACCGTGATTTTTTTCTGAACACGAACTTGAACTTCGTGAAGTACAGTAAACACAAGACAAACGATCCGTGTACGTGATGTTAAACTTGAAGAAAACATTTCACTAACACATTTCTTTGCGACATTTGTACTTCAGTTAAGTTAACGTGGATAATAAAAAGAGAGTCTTGAAGACAGTTTCTTGAATTTATTCTCCTTATTTTTTACCCTTAACTGCGAACGAACTAGACTTGGACCGCTGTTGGTATAGCTTCAAAAATACGCATCTTAGCGATCGCGACACCTCCGTCAGAGATTTGCATGTTTTCAATGAAATTCGGGAAGGAAAAAAAAAAAGGTTTTTGAGCCAAGTTGTTTTTTTTTGCTAGAAACCGGTTTTGGGTTTTCACGAAACCGTGCAAGCTTACTTCCCAACCTTGTGATCCTCAAGGTTTTCTTGAGCTTCTAGAAAAGCATCGTAAACTACTTTTCTGATAAAGATACAGGGATTAAAGATTTTACAGCTTCTCTGAAATTTAAACCGAATGCAAAATCGACTTATCAAAAGTCCAGAGCCGTTCCTTATTCCACGGTTGACAAGGTGGAACAAGAATATAATAGGCTAATTGATGCAGATATCCAACCCCAGTAACGTTTAGTAAGTGGGCGTCCCCCACTGTACATGTACCTAAAGCAAATGGATCTGTAAGGGTCTGTGGAGACTACAAACAGGTCAATAGTGTAATTGAAGATGATGGGTATAAGCTTCCTAATGTGCAAGATTTGTTTGCGAAATTGGCTCAGGAAGGCTCACAACCCAAAGTATATTCTGTTATCGATCTAACTGGTGCATTCAATCAATTGTTCTTAGACGCAGAATCAGCGCAGTTGCTAGTTTTGAATACGCATTTAAGGTTTATGCTCCTAAGCGTCTCTGTTTCAGCGTAAAAAACGGCCCCTGTGCTATTTCAATCCCCTATGGACAAAATATTGACTGGTATTCCTCATGTATTTTGCTATGTGGATGATATCCTTGTTGCGACAAACAATGTAGAAGAACATCTGAAGATTCTAAGACTTCTGTTCGATAAACTTGATAAGTATAATGTGCGTTTAAATGCAAGCAAATGTCAATTCTTCAAACCACAAGTCCAATATTTAGGTCATGATCTAAGCGGTAATGGCATTCAACCAGTTCAAGACAAAATTGAAGCAATAATGCGTGCGCCAAGAGCTACCAATGTTTCAGAGCTAAAGTCGTTTTTGGGAAATCATTAATTACTATGGCAAGTTTGTTGAAAATTTAGCTTCCAAACTTCACCCCTTGTACACATTGCTGCAACACAAGTCAGAATGGAGTTGGTCCAACGAGTGCGAGCAAGCTTTCATGTATGTAAAAACTGTCCTTACGGGTGATAAAGTACTATTTCATTATGACCCTACGAAAACACTGGTATTGAGCGTAGACGCGAGTCCCTATGGGTTAGGTGCGGTTATAAGCCACGGGTTAAGCGATGGTACTGAGCGTCCTATAGCCTATGCTTCCAGGACACTCAGTTCGGCAGAGAAAAACTATGCCCAAATTGATAAAGGGGGGCTGGCTATAATATTCGGGCTAAAAGAAGTTCCACTTGTATCTTTTCGGTTGTAAATTTACCTTGGTGACAGACCACCAACCTTTGACCTGTATATTTGGTCCAAAGTCAGTGATACCGCCTTTAGCTGCAGCGCGGATGCAACGCTGGGCTCTAATTTTAGCGGGTTATCAATATGAGATAGTCTATCGCACTTCTACACAAAACGCTAATGCGGATCTTTTAAGTAGATTGCCATTACAAGACAAATTAACTCAAATTACAGATCCTGATGAATGTTATGTTTTTTTCTACCGTAGTCGATCAGCTTCCTGTTACAGCTGAGACGATTGCGAAGGCCACTAACAAAGACATTGTTTTCACAAAAGTAAACGAATATACCTTGTCGGGATGGCCAAAACATTGTGAGGAAGAACTGAAACCATATTGGACAAGACGGTTAGAACTTTCATTAGAAAATGGTTGCATATTATGGGGTAGACGTGTTATTATTCCGCAACAATGTCAGCAATACATTTTAAATGAATTGCATGATTGTCACACCGGTATGTCTCGTATGAAATCTCTGGCTAGATCTTTTGTCTGGTGGCCAGGCATGGACATTGAGGACCTAGTTAGATATTGTTGTTTGTTCCAATGAACAGAACACCCCCAGGTAAACACCCCTAATTCTTTGGCCTTAGGCTACCGAACCATGGCAGAGAATTCACCTAGATTTTGCAGAAATTAATGGCCAACAGTTTCTGTTACTGGTTGATAGTCATTCTAAGTGGCTTGAAGTTTTCCCCATGTCGAGTACAACAGCTTCAGCTACGGTTTCCAAGTTGCGAACAGTATTTGCTCAGTTTGGTCTTCCTGTACAAGTTGTGACTGATAATGGTCCACAGTTCATTGCAGAGGAATTCAAACATTTTCCTAAACCTAACTCTGTTCAACAAACTTTGAACCCTCCATACCACCCTTCTAGCAGTGGCTTCGCAGAAAGACATGTTCAAACTTTCAAGAGAATGTTTAAGAAATCAGAAACAAAGTTTGCTAGTTTACAACATAAGGTTGCACACATTCTATTTCAGCATAGAAATATTCCCCACTCAACTACTGACAAGACCCCAGTAGAGCTCTTTTTGAAAAGTGCTCCCCGAACCAAGCTTACACTTGTTAAGCCATATCTTAAACGTTCGGTCGAGCACCATCAGGCTAAATCTAAATTCTATCAAGATGGTGTAAATCCGAAAATGATATCCTCCGATCTATATCAGTCGGTAAAAGTCAGACATTTGAGAGGAGGAAATTTTAAGTGGATACCTGGGACAATGGTTGAAGTTAAAGGTCCACTAACCTATTTGGTTAGAACACCAGGGAACAACCGTCGCTATGTGCATGCTAATCACCTTCTAGGGCATGATGGTTCCAAATCAGGATACCAGGTTTTCACCCAGTGCAATAAGGTTTCCTACTGTCACACATTCTTCTATGGTTCCAGAAATCAAGCCAGATCCCTCACCATCTGTTATTACTTCTGCATCCAAAGTTTCATCTAATATTCCTATAGGTTCTAAATTGCAAAACTCTGATGAGAAAACCCCTATTTCTACTCCAGCAAAAAGCAAACCTAGTTCAAAACTTTCTAGTCCTGGAGATTCTTGTGTCGTCAAAACCAGGTCCGGTAGAGTTGTCCGACCCCCTAATTTTTTAAATTTGTAACTTCATATCCGACAGACATAAATAGTGTATTTTAATATCATATTTCATGATTGGGTACAGTATGTCAGTGATGGTATTGGTTTGTAGATTGTGAAAGTTGTATATTTTGATATCTCCAATAGTTTAGTCGTGTAGTATTTTTGTAGATTACTTGTCAACGTGAATTTATACTTTCTGTGAATATTTTGCTAATATTATATGTTCGTTGTTGCAATAATAAAATAGTGGTTCTTAGCTACACGGGAGGATTGTTATATATTAAGAGTTTAGTGAAATGTGCAAATAAAAGAAGTTCGTATGCAATATGTAGATCTTGTGCACACCACCCTAAGTATTAATAACGGCCGTGCATACCTTATGGAAAGGCCATGCATCCAATGTATTGTGTTTAATGATGTAATGAAAATAAAGTACTCAGAAACACTCTGGCTGTTGACCAGGAAAGACCGTCTCCGGTGTACTCTCTAAAATCTCATTCTTGGAACCTCCCGGGTCTCTATACACC
The DNA here is from genome assembly GCA_020650975.1 of Apostichopus californicus. NCBI lineage: Eukaryota > Metazoa > Echinodermata > Holothuroidea > Aspidochirotida > Stichopodidae > Apostichopus > Apostichopus californicus. The sequence continues at coordinate 6,343 of JAIPMN010084958.1, read as the reverse complement.
TTTTCCAAGATATAACAAGAGCATCAATGACGCAGTATCTCAATACTGGAAGTTCTAATTTTGATTCCTAATTTCATACTGTATCTTTGCTCTGTCTCTACAATTATCAATATCAATCATGGATTCATGGTACAACAAAAAGAGAACTTGCATTCACGCTACTTTGCCACGAATAGTCTCTGCAGGTTACACTTCATCCTGCGAGTGTTGCCTTTAGCGCTCATTGCCTGTTTGTCGAGAGAACGGCGTTGCAAGGTAGAGTAATGTCATACAAAATGTAAGAACTTGTTTTTTATGTGGTATCCTTCATCTTGGCTCAGTCTCTGTTGGACTTTTTGGTCATATAGTTTGACGTCAATGACAACGGCCAAAGAAGAGGCGAACAACTCGACCATATTCTTGATGTCCGCCTTGAGAAAGCTAGGCCTATCGACCTACTGTATGTTAAGTACTGTAGACTGTAGTGGTGACTACCATCAAAACTGTGTCCACTTCCAAGTATCAAAACAACCCACGTTTTTCCATCTCAATTTTTCTGACATGAAGATTTCATGGATT
>JAIPMN010084879.1:0-15482 GCA_020650975.1 Apostichopus californicus | reverse complement strand
GAATCATTATTAGTGGGAAAACAAAAGTTGTATACGTAAAAATGTATAACAACATGTGTGTCGTTTAATACTGCACATGCTCATTCACAACCTGTTCATCTCTGATACATTTAGTGGAATGTATCAATCATAAAACTATAGGATTACATCTGTAACTTTTACGAAATGACTATCCCCTTGGTTAATGATGAACTTTAATATAACAAACTGAAGGACGATGATGAGCATTGTCCTCATAATCACATAGAATATCATAAGTTTATCAAATGCCAAAATTTTAAATATTGAAATTATCAATTGCTTCAATTTCTCTTTATATCAGCACAATGGTTTCCGTTTGACCAATGTAATGTACACAGAAAAGGTAGGTAATACAATGTCACTGTGGAGTGATACCATTTCATATTAAAGTTAACGGTTTCGCCACTCGAATCCAAACCAAATATTAAAGCACTTTACTGATTGAAGATCATTCAGATCACACAGTTTCATGTTTCAAAAATGTACGTTCTACACGTTGAAAATCTCAATATTTAGTATCCTTTACGATATTATAACAGGACTGATGATTACAATTTTGGTACAATCTCCACCCCCTCCCTCAAAAAAATTAAACATTCTTTGAACTCTTAAATTATTGGGTCGTTATAAGAACTTGGTCAATTTAATTACTACGATTTTATTTTGTGATTTATAGCTTATCAACTTGCAAAAGGATTTTTATTTCCTAGATCGAATTTACCAAACTTAACAGGGGAATGTACAAAGACATATAAACTAAGCTATCACAATACTGAGTATTATGCGGATGACAGAGTTTACTTGTCTTTAAAACTAATCGAACAAATAATAGCTACTAAAGAAACTACCTAACATAATTAATATTAACTATCACCATAATTAATATTTTACGGCAGCACTTTGAGGATGATAAATGAGTATAGTTATTTCAATAAGTGGGTCTTATTCATTACTCTATTCATATAAAGTAATGCTGTGATTGGTTCATAAGCAACAACACGAATGACAGGAATCCATCATAGCGTTAAACATACATCATCAAATATTCTCGTAATTCTCGCTTCACCAAAGCACCTTCTTAACAATTCTTTCTTGTTCTTGCAACAACAAAAAATAAATCATATCATGAAACTTCGTGTATTAAAGTTTCTGATCATGTTTTGCATAAATTTGCTTTCGTTATGACCCTTGCTTGATATCATTTCATAACATTCCGTTCGATAACAAGTTTTAAAGAATTCATATTTATTTGCAAACGGAAACGAAAAAAGGAGGATATTATTAGAATATGAACTACAAGTAAAAAGAACCGCAAACATGTACTGAAATATCAAGGAAAAAACACTGATAACCACGAAGACTAGTGGTTGTTTAATGTTATTTTGATGTATGAAATTCGTTAAATGGTTGCTCTAATCAGAGGCTAACATTCAGAGGCGAGAAATATTGAAATTAACAAGGATATTAACATATAATCTAAAATTTGATGTGACAATCATCTTATTAGATCTGGCATAATGTAGCCTTTCACCCACACGATGAATGGAAGGCAAACCTTGCAGTGCTATACACTAGGCTAAATGAACAATCAAATATACTTCAGAGCACATATCCATGTAAATAGTCTTCACACAACTATAATAAGGAATCTTACAATGTGAATTGCTTTTCATACGGTAATTTGTAATTTCTTATTTCAGGTGGAAAGATTCCGAAAATATTGGAGGTAGGCTTTAATTAAAGTATATACTGTAAATTCGTGAAATTTTAATCTCCGTAAACCAAACATAGAGCGGATTTTATTAAATATTTGAAGTTTCTTAATTCTGAACGGAATGAACGATATTCATTCTAAGTGTAAACCATAAACATTGCATAGCAAGATATCTTAGGACATGTCACTGTGGACTTTAGTTCTATACTCAGCACTGACTGACAATGCTTACATGCATTTGATCTCTCGTTATTTTAGTGTAGTACATCATAAACATTACGTCTTCTCCGTACTAAAACTAATACGTGTAGTTTTCGTAACCAACCCAATAGTTATCTGGACACAAAAAGCTGCTTAATAATATTGCAAACTAAACTTTTGTGAATGAAAGCTTAATTCTCTGGGATTTATTTTTTTCGCTAAAAAATTTGAAGATGTTAAATGAGTAATGCTTCATCAATTAGCGGTTCTTATGCATTTGCTTTCACTTTATACAATGGTACTGTGATTGGCTCATATACAACAAAACGACTGATATAAATCAATCATAGCTTAAGCCTAAATTAAGTAAAGTATAGTCTATTATTCGTTTCACTAGATCTATTTGCCTTCTTAACCCGTTTCCTTTGTTGTTTATGTTATTAAGGTTTGTGATCATGTTTGGAATAAATTTGCGTTCGTTTTATTCTTACCAGATATCATTTTAGAAGATTCCATTGGAATTGAAAATTAATATGTATTTGTATTTAAGAAAAAAAGAGGACATGATAGAGTTTGCATTCTTAATAATGAGAACCACTGACATACACTGAATATTTTTAGTTAGAAACAATAGTTGCCACGGTTCATTATCATTAGTGATGTTTGAATTGAACTTCACCCATACAGTGAATGTAAGCTAAACCCTGCAGTGATATACACTAGGCTATATGGACAATAAATGTACTGAAGAGGACAGGCTTCAATTACTTAGTATGTTCTTCTTTACTGTAGTATTCCTCGTGTTTTACATAAATCAAATGCAAATGTTTAGCCTATGAATCAATTAACTGGGAATAAAATGGCTCACGAACGTATAATATATACTATGTGATTGTTTGCTTAGCGATGCGAAATATTTCTGATGACGGATATTTGTTATTATCCACAGGGAATCAGAATGGCAAAAACAACGCACGGCATCAGAAGGGACGTGATGCACCGATACTATACCAAGGATGCTAGCAGGATAGTGCCAAAAGCCACTGCAAAAGGCCTTGCTCATTTCATGTATAATCCAATCATATGCATGTTGTTTTATCCAAGCATTAAAAAATACTGAATGAAATTTAATATATTAAATAAAAAATAAGTAATAGTAAGATTTCAGTACAATATTATATGCATGAAAAGATTCTACGAAAATCAATTATTACAATAAGGTACGCTCCAATTGTTGTTTTAGCAAATAAGCAACAAAAAAACAAAACAAAAATGCAGCGCGACTTGTTCCAATTTACGTCATTTTGCCTTCCTGTGTGGCAAGACCCAGACAGTCAAAATGTTTTTAAACTAACTGACTCTAACTACTTTATTATCAATTGCCTTGCATGACTGCTCTGTTTATTTGCGACAGTTTCAAAACACTGTAAAGAACCTAACATCATGGTTTCTAAAAACGCGAAGCTCCCTGTGTCCGACAGTGCCGTTGCGTGTTGGTATATAGTTATCATCTATCACATATGTTTCACCTACCTAAAGAAATAGGTTAGAAGATTTGCTCTTATGCTTCTTGTTTTCGGTGATTGATTTGTTTGACATCAAAGCCAACTCAATATTGTATACACGAGAAAGGCTATAACTGAAATGTTGGAATTTCATTGACCTTTTTTTTCTTCTCAAACTAAGCTTAAAATTGATCAAATAAGGAAATTATCCTCTGTAAGTGTGTTTAAATAACATACATATTTAATTACGAGTAATTAGTGGATGTTATTCTCCTCTCGGCGTTTCGTTGCTCAAACACTGCGGTTAATCGCTGTTAGTTACATGAATGAATGGAAAGTCGAAAAATTCGAAACCTTTTAATTATCATTTGAAATCATACTTGAGTAGTCAAAGCCAAAGCTCAGAACTGCATCTTCTTGGGATTTTCCTTATCTAATAGGGTCACATGTTCCTCTGAATCTCCTAAAACTAAATAACAAAAATGCTATGCCAATCACACTAAAAAGGTTTCTTCTTAGTCTTCTGTTTTGATCAAGTTGTTGATCAAGTTGTTGATATTTGGCTCCCTGAACAACATATGTACCCATTACATAGCAGTATCTTTTGGGCGTTTTTGTTGAACTTTTTACTGCTTTTATGTCCCCTGTGGTTGTTAAAAACTTAGCTCTTTGCACGACAATTTGTCTTATACATTTTAAATTTGCAACTTCAACATAACAAAGAATAACAGGATAGTGTTAAAAGCAACTGCAAAAAGCCTTGCTCGTGATATATATAATCCAATTATATACATGTTGTTTGATTCCAGCATTGAAAAAAATATTTAATTAACTATAATTTCTAAAATATAAAATAATTAAAGTAAGAGTTGAGTACAAGCTTATGTAAATTATAATATTCCACGAAATTCCATTATTACCATAAATTGCGCTCTAATTGTTGTTTTAGTAAATAGGCAAGAAAATCATGCAGCGCGACTTGTTTCAAATAATGTTATTTTTGCCTTCCTGTGTGGCGTGACCAAGACTGTCAGAAAGTTATTGAACTAACTGACTCTAACTACTTTATTATCAATTACCATGCATAACTGTTTTGTTCTTTGCGACAGTTATAAAACATTGGAAAGAAACTCAGAACTGCATCTTCTTGGGACTTTCCTTATCTAATAGCATACAAATATTCATCAAATTCTCCTGAAACTAAATTAAAAAAAATGCTATGTAAATCACACTCAATAGGTTTGGCTTATGTCTCCTGTGTGAATCATGTTGGTGATAATTGGCTTCCTGAGAACGTTTATCTTTGCTATTACACAGCAGTATATTCCTGCATAACTGGTAGTATATACTTTTCTTGGTTCTTGTGTAATTAAATGCAAGAATAACAAACTGTTGATTGCCAATCTGTGACGGTTTTCTTCTTTCCCTTTGTTCTGCTTTCATTTCCCCGTGTTGGTTACAAACTTAGTTAGCTATTTCACTATTTTCACAACAATCTGTCACCTTTGATTTATATTTGCAAGTTTAGCATTATAATAAATTACATTTGTCAGAAAGCACGTACTTCACAACTTCTCTTATGTTTCTGATTATTCTAAGACTTGATGGTTTTATCTTGTACAGGCCTTTCAATTAACAAAAAAAAAAACAAACATATTAATGCAGAAAACATGAACATTTGCAAAAACATCGTCGCTTGATTTTTTCATTAGTTATCTAAAACTGTAATATTTGTGTCAGATTCACAATGATAAATTTATCAAAGTCAAGTCTTTGTGGTTTTCTTTCATTGACACAATCGTTTTGTTTTGGCAATCGAATAACAATTAACAATAATAAATAAAAATATATGTCTTGTCGTTTACTGAATGTTGCGGTTAAAGTTTATTTTGCCACTGATCCTTTCTCTTTGTTTTGCAGACAACACTCATAACTTCAGTTGTAAACTACATTCTCATGTTTAAGCAAAGTAATTTAACTGGGGTGTTAAATAATACTATTATTGCATTTTGTTATAACCTTAGTGCTGCATTGTAGGGGCTCCCTTTTTGTAATTAAAAAGTGTTCGCCGTTTTTTTTTAATGAAATTCAAAATAATGTGATTAAAAGTCTTCTCTTCTTGCAATCTTAAGAAGTGAAAGTATAATTTATAATATACAAGCACTGACATTTGTAGCCTACTGTAACTGTTACTGCTGTTTGATTTTAGAATATTTCTTTGTGGGTAAGCTATGTATATTGTACACAGTTGCGTAGTATTCACACGCCCTTAATAACTTAGTCTGCGTGGCGTAACCTTAACCTGTAAAGGATCGTTCAATGGATCTTTATTAAATACATCTACACATACAACGCTCAACACATGAAACGATATAACAAACAGACTACAACAAACATTTCTAAGTACTCAGAGTTAATGTATAAAGCAACGCGGTATATCAAACAGCTTCGGAAACTTGTTTTCTGTCTTTTGGCAATTTCTTTTTGATTTCTCAGATTTCTGTTCGATATTTGCAGAAGGCACTGTAGTACAGCACACAACAGTTGTATACATTATACGTAATGTTTTTTTACGAGTAGCTTACAGTAATAGTCTATAAAACATCTTTTATAGGGGATAGGCAAATGATCAAATGGGCAAATGGGGGGGGGGGGCGGTGGGGATAGAAGCGATTCTTAATCGTTTCTAAACTGATGGTGAAAAATAAGTGTAGTTAAAGTCTTTCCAATTCCTTAATTCCGTCTTGACAGATTTCGTTTAAGAAATAACTGCAAAAAAACTAGAAAATAGATTTTCACGAGACTAACTAAGAGAGAGAGAGAGAGGGAGAAATACATATTATGTTTCATTTCGATTTTTTTTTCAAAAGAAGGCCCTCTTGTCGTAAACTGCTAGATGTAGGGATTACAACCATTGTTGTCGGCTGTAAGGGTATCTCATTTATAACCAATGTTAGATCCACAGCTGGTCTGGCTCCAAGTGCGTATAGACCAGGCTATGAATGAGCTAGGTATCACCTGGAACGAGGATTTATCTCATGGGGTTTTTGTAGATCAGACTTTTATAAGAAATAAGAATATCTTGAGTAAAAAGCCAAAATCCTGCAAGCACCCCCAAAAAGGGGCTCAATCATAATTTCGTACTACGAGGAGAAGGGGGGAGGGGGTGTCTAAGATATGATGTCGTCCAGAAGAGGGGTTCACATGTGTCCCCCTACTCTTTAAGTAATTGTTGGTAACTTGGATGTTTCTAAACAAGGTACAAGAATGTTCTCTGTTTAGGTTGTACAACACCTATATAATATATATTTATGTGCTGTACACTAGGATTCTTTGAATAAACTTGTCTGGATGAGGTATAGCGCCCCCTTATTTTATTCTGGAAGCTTAAGACTTGTATTAACTGATTGCCATGCTGATATATTAGATGAACAGATATTAACCTTCTCAAGATGAACGTGAGAGTTTATTAATACATGCCATATGATTTCCTATTCGTTGCTCCTTCAAGCTAAATATGAATACACTCCAAAGGATGCTGATGTATTAACAGTAAACAATAAATGGGAATTACTAAGATGACGACCTTTATATAACTAAGCCTGAATTTTTATTTAATTAGTCAAATCGTTCCATTAGATCTTGGTTGACCGTAAGCCAAACAATAAAATGATACGTTTATATATTAATTTCCAGCGGCCAGTGAAAATAATATTGAGAAGGAAATGTTATCACCAATACATACTGGGTAGCAGTCAATGTGGCGACTCGGGGTATCATATTTAATGGTATTGAAGCTTTACAACGACTGGATCATTACTTTGTGTGGTTGTAAGAGCTGAAATTGTTGATCGAGATATTTCATATTCGCTTTAAATTGCTGTATAATCAATAGTTGGAAACAATACCAAGATAACCGGCGACAAGGCACTTCAAAGGATCGATGCTTTGTTGTTTCTACATGTCTAACAATTTTCAAGTTTTTAGAGAGCTGTATTCATATCCATTAATTCCCTGAAAGTGATATAATTGTTCGTGGCTGCATTATAAACTTTATTTAATATATTAATTGAGCTTTCTATAAGAGCGTTCTTGTTTTGTGATCAATTAACATTCAATAAATACGAAACTACCCGTTTCAATAATGTATTGTCATTTACTCGTTCTTTGTAACGGTTTGGAGTATTAAACTGTCAGTCCGAGAGAATGATACAATTTCCTCGAAACTTGAACTCAACTGGTTCATAATAAACAATGGCAAACTTACTCACTGTATATTAAACTAATTATGTTTTAACTCAATCATAAATAGTTTAACTTTCAATAAAACGATGATTGAAGTATCTCTGACAGCAACCCTTTGACTCTGTTTAAACATTGATAGAACATTGATGAGCGAGAATGAAACCATATTTAAATTAACAGCGTTGTTGCGCTCTTGTTCAATCTATGAGATTTACGAAATCTTTGTTTTATTCACAAATATCTATCTATACTGTAATATCTATCATTTTTATTACACAGCCTGACGAAGTTGGCTTTACCTAACAGTATAATTTCCCGCCATTTTTCCAATGTACACCCATTGCTAACTGTAGAAACAAAGATAATCAATAGATTGTGCTTCCAAGCAAACAATTATTTTGCTATTGACTTAGAATATTACCACACCTTTAAGATGATCTTTAAGTTGATTCATCAATAGCAACGCAAACTTCTTCCAAATTATTTATGAAAGTAACTCTTTAATATCGGTAACATCCTTAATATGAATGTTTTGAACACTTCGAACAATATATAACACACTGTGGATGGCGGCTTTAAGGTCCCTTGGTTTATCACTGTCACACACAATAAACTATGAACAGTTGTCCCTAATAAATAGGCAGACGTTTATCGTTTACTGTGAAGCATGTTATAGAAATATATTGTTCCTTCTCACATGCAATCGAAACATAAATGCAGTTGATATGTATAACAAATGCCCTAGTTTTAACTAGTTTTAACGGAAGGGCATGCGACGAAGGTGCGAACAATCCACGGGCTCCGAGGTAATGCCACCCAAAATGTTGGCATATTTTGACGTCAAATGGTACAATGTGAATGCATTTAGAATCCCTATACAAAGATAGGATCACCTGAGTCAATGAACAATTTACTGGTATACACAAAGTATGCGATTATGTCCAAATATTGGAGATGGTTGGATGAAATATATTCAACCCCCAACCAAATTATTACGGGTTGGGAATAATGGAAAAGTTTGGTTAATTTACGGGTGCTAAGATGCATTCAAGTGCAATATAAACTTTTAACAAAACTGAAGCGTTGAATATAAGGATCACATTTTCGACATTTTTCGATGCATAAAATATGTTTCGGATAGGCACCCACACGTTATTGCGAATATCCATAACTTTATGGGGTAGGTAGCAATTACTCGCATACATTTTAAGTGGATATGAACGTTAATGACATATACAAGTGTGCATCGGACGAATCTGGTCACAATAGCCTACTGCGCGCAAAGCGCACTAAAACATTCAGGTTTTGCTTTAAATGTGAGCCAATGTCAGTGTTATATACCTATTTAATGTCAAGGAAATACACCTCACCCACTGTTACAAAAACTAATATTGGCCAAACGAATGACCCTAATTTTCATAGTATCAATAAAAGACCATTTATTTTTAAAAAAAAAGGGAGGGGGAAAGGGTGAGTACAGGAGTTGGCACACGCTTTTATTTCATCAACAACAGTTGCTTCTGAACAATTTAAAATCGTGTGCATCATACACGAAGAGCATGAAAAACACTAGCATATAATTCGTAACTTGTCATTTTCACAGATGCACTTAGCGGCTTCCGTAGATTTTGTGAGCAAACAAAGTTGTAGGAATATGTGTAATTGAATCGTTCTTTGTCCGTTTGAAATTCAAAGCTAAGTTTAAATATTACTTTTTAGTAGAATAACAATTATGTCAACCGCAATGTATACTATCTGATTTGTAAAAGTATGTTTATTTCTATATAGTGTTTTAACTGAAGAATCAACCGTTGGATTTCTAAACAAGAAAAACCAGTAAGGTATTCTGCGTTCTAGTTAGTCGTCCATCGTATTAAATATATTGATTTAAGTATGTCTCTTGCCATTACAATACGTTGTCTTCTTGTTATAATGTACTGCATCTACTACAGTTTGGGTCATTATCTCATCGTGAAGGAAACATCGGAATTTGTTATATTACAAAATTGTTGCGGTGCGGGGCAAAACAAAACTTGGAAGTTTGAGAGAGGAGTTCTGTTTTTCAATTAGATTCCGAGCATGAAAAGTCCTATCAAAGACACTGTTTCACTTGATTCTAGTAATTCACTACGTATTAATGACGTGTCTCTGATACATGAAGGAATTTATCAGTGTATATGCGATAATCATCATGTGAAAAACTATTCATTGGAGATTAAAGGTTGGTGAAGTTGATTAAAAGAGTAAAAATGCTAGGTAAATTTGTTATCTTATGCATTTCAGCTTTTTGTTGTACCTGTTCAATTTCATCATAATTGACCGTTTACAAAACAACTCAGTCATCTTTTCAAAGCGGCATATTATCTTCCAACCCTTTCCAATGACATCCATTTATACAAGTAATGCTTTTATGCTCTAACTGAAGATGCTCAAGTCAGTTTGGGTATGACGAGGGCATTAGCTGTTTACGGGTAACTGTTCATGGTATGTCACTTTACGTTATATTGTTCTGCATGAAGTTAACTACATCGTTAAGGAAAATTCTGTCTTGGAATTTGCCAAGCTTCTATTAAAATTGCCAACAGGAAAAAAATCTTCATTTTTCCGATCTCACCAATCTTCTATCACTCCATACATGCCACATCATATTACAATGTAAAAAAACAGTCACAGTGACAAACCTTAACCGACGTGGCTATGAAGAGGGCATTAGCCGTTTACGGGTAACTTTCCATGCAATATCACTTTACGTCAGAATGTTTCTACACCAAGATTAAAACAAAGGAAAAGAAATGGAACGGAGAGGGAACAATGATCGAAAACAAACGAATTATTTAGAAACATTAAATGTACAGTATTTCCTGTTATTGCTTGCCACCATGTTACCTGTTTCTAGTAGCCAAGTTTGTTTAGTTTGAGACGATTATATCATAAGATTAGCTCAAGTGAGTTCCCCCTGTAGAAAACAAGGCTTGGAGTTCCCCGTATTGAAATCGCGGTCAGAATATTTACAGATCTAAGAAACAACAACTAGAGATGATAGTTGTAAAATCTGACTCATCCCAGAGCAAAGCTATGTACTTCAAATCAACTAACAGTTAACTACATCTTAAAAGAAAAATTATGTAGTGGAATTTGCCAAGAGAGAATTATAATTGACAAAGGAAAATTTTCATTTCCCCGCCATCACCAAGCCTCCATTACTCCATACACGTCACAAAATATAACAATGTAAACAAACAGTCGCAGGGATTCACCTAAACCAATGTGTTACTTTTCGGTGTTGAAGACTGTAGAAAATATATTTCCTAAACATTGTCTTCATCAAACGAAGACGCTCAGTTTAGTTTATCATTGTATCGTCTGATCTCACTGAACAATCTTCAGGTTGTGTAAAGAGTTTTATCTACTTTTCGAATATTGAACATTAAAGAAAGACAGAACTGGCGATTTCTCGGATAGAATTGTATTAGTGTTGATAGTTATATTAAAGTATTTTGGCTTTAACCCATCGAAAAAATAAACTTATAGTACAGATTATCGTCCTTTCTTATTGTGGTCGTAAACTCTATAAAAACAAGAAATTATTTGAGGACTGCATGGGTTAACGATAAGCACAAAACGATGTATATCATTTTCAACATATGTAAGTTTAGTGTAGACCAGTGGTTAACAAACTTTTTTAGATGACCGCCCCCTTCGACCATCTTGAACTGTCCCAATGTCCCCCTGCCACTACCGGGTCTAGAGTTTACGCAAACATCCCAAGCCTCCCTAAGGTTATGTTTTAAATGAATACCCAATGCAAAGAAACATGGTTTCGTGATATTTTGCATTGAATTAATGACGACTTTTTAAAAAGCCAAATTTATGCCCCTATTGAAATAGTGTGTGAACTAGTTTCACAAGAGTCAAACGGCGACATTTTTTTTTGTAAATTTGTAAATTTCCAGCCCAGTCCTAGCCTAGAGTCTAGCTCAGAATATGTCTACTTGAAAATGATTCCCTTTTAAGTATAAACAGATTAGAATGTCCTAAATTCCACCCAAAAATTGTTTTGTTTGTTCCCAGACACCCTGGATGCCTTCTTGTGCCCTAAATCGCTGCAGTGATATGTCGTAATCGCCAGGGACCCCCAAATTAGTGCCTACGCCCCTACTCCCCGTGTACTCTGTAGCGCCCCCTGAGACTTCCCAACGCCCCCAGGGCCACTTTGAGAACCACTGGTGTAGAAATACACAAGTCGGGTTATCAACGCAAACCGCGCCCACCATTTGATAGGCAGACGTTAATGTCATCAAATTTTACCATTCCTAGAGTGTTGGATTTGCACGCTGCATACCGCTTATTAGACTTGTTTGTTTTCACGTTACAAACTTAAACAATTGGAGGTTAATGTTGTCCTTATTCCGTAGTGCCAAATCACTAGATCTGGCATCACATTCCAGTGAAAAGTTACTGGCAGCAAAATAAGTATATCTTTGTTTTATTAATATTGTTATACTATTTACATGTTAAAACAGATGTCATGTCTCGAATATACTTCCAGAAGTAAATTACAAATGGGTATTCTTAGCAATTTGGTCCTTGTATTACATTATTTAAAAAGCGCCCTCATTTTAAGAGTTGGCGGATCTTGAATCATGTTTCGCGGACATTTCAAGAACACAACTCGGCGTATTCTAGTCTTCCTGAAGATAAAGCATTGCTACAATTTGCTCTTTTCACCAACCCTACACTGTAAAAAAAATCGTTAACGTTTGTCTTGATTTGGATTATTGTTTACAGAGGGAGAGGATTTTTCTCAGTTAAGGCCACAATTCGATTATTCTAAAACCAACGTCGAGTGGAAGGTTTGCTCTTTTTTTACGGGTAAGAAAGGAAAACTTTAGCTGGTTGAACGAAAATCTATCAGAACGCTTTTCTATTACTGAATATACGGATAAACGTTTTACCTTATTATCCGGAAAGTTACTGTTACTCTGTCCAACAGGTAATGTTTATCTCTGCAAGCTTTTTTGGTGTTGACAAAAGCGCACATACGATTAATGTTAACACACGCTAGAATACGTAAACCCGGTTTTCGTTAACCCATCGATCGCGACATACACGCCAACGGCCACATTCGCACCAAACTTGGTTACCAACGAGGTAAATTTCTTGAATTTTAAACAGTTTGCACCCATTAAATCAAGTATCTTAGCTCTTTCATGATAAAGTAGGATATGCTCAACAAAAGGGAATCGCATTTCTTTCAAAGTTTCTGATAAATTCTGTAGTTTCGTGGTAGACTTCGTCACGTCGGGTTCGCTGATGCGGTGGAGATGGTTAGGCTTGCAGGAGCGTACAGCATCTGTAGTATCTTAGCCCGTATACTAACCCCCTATGTTATTTGTTAGGATATATGCTACACAATGAAACGCGTATACTGTAGCTAGCTTACTAGGATGAGAGTACATTATACTACAATTACAAACGTTAGGCTAATCTATTCCTAAAATAAAGCAGTAGCCTTTATAGTTTAATATCACGTTAGAGTAAACACATACTCCCTCTTAGTTTTGGTGTTATATGGTTAGACTTTTGTGAACAAAAGGTAATTGTGCATATATAATTAGGTCAAAAAATATACAAAGAAAGCAGGTCCTCCTGTTTTCAAAATTTAGAAAATGTGGATGGAGGCTTAAAAGTAAATAAGGCTTAGGCTTACAACTTTGGGGTTCCTTGCTGCTGAAAGCAAAAGGAAACTATGTATTCAGATTTGTGTGTGTTTGGATGCATGTATATGTACCCTTGTGACGCCTAGCTAAGGGTCAGGATTACTCAACTAGGGAATGCCCGATGTTCATCACATTCACTATGTAGATGCATTATGTTTAGTGAGTGCAAGAACATTCTTGTTTTTGTAGTTATATCATGAATATTAATGAGGTCACTGGGTCAAACCTGAAAACTATACATTTTGTTAGCCTACTCGAAAACCACAGTTCCCATTCTAGTGAAAGTTGGTATTGTGTAGTGAAGTAAAAACGTTAATGTGTTGATGTCTGTTAAATTTGATATATTAGCATATTAATGAGGGGTGTGGCTTCATATAATTTTGTAACAATACGCAATAACTTGAAAGAGGAATGCTGATGTTTATCATAGAATTGACTTTCTGCTGGTATTTCATGAGGTGTCAGTTTGCCAAGGTATATTTCAAAATTTGGTGTTTTATTTTGTTTCCCAAAACAGGTGTTGGAGCTAAAACTATCACCACTTTAAGTGTTATCAACATTACCTACCACCATGAAAATTCCTGTTGAGTATGGTCATTCTAGGAAAGTAATTGAACTAGAAAATGAAGATACACTGTTCACTGAGTCATTATACAATACTCTCTGCATAATGATGAGTGTTCCATTTTCATCAGAAGAAACATTTTTCCAGTACTTTGATGAGGATTTTAAGTCATGGGTTGACCTTGAGCTTGGAACCAACATTTTAGACAAGAGCAAGATTAAACTTAGCACTCTTCAACCTTTAGAGCCCTTGATAGGAACTGACAAACTCAATTTTAATTGTTCTGCAACTAGTGCATCTAGTTCTTGTGTGTCTGATGATGAGAGTAATAAAGCTTCCATTGAGCTTACAGTTGGACCACTTGATTTTGGAATAGATATGACTCCACCAGAACTTTGTGCAGGTGTGATTGAAGATGTTCCAAATACCAAACAAGAGACCACTGTAACTGAAAAAGCTGGCAGTTCTGATGATAATAGTTGGGACATTCAGTTACTTTGTATCAAGTTTAGCATGACTTTGCAGAACTAGCTTGAAAATGAAGAACAACTACAGTGGGCCCAAAAACATGAACTACTCAACCATCTTGGAGACTTTCTGTACAAAAAAAAACAAGTACCCAGATATGCACATGAAAAGGAGAATAGCTAAACAGCTAATAACAAAATATCCTTACTTAAGGGAGCGCATTGGCTCAGGTTATGATGCTTGGACTGCGGCCCTTAACAATAAATTGAAATCACTGAGGATGAAAGATTCAAGTCTCTCATTAAAAAATGCGCCTCTTAAAAGAAAAGAGAGCATTCTACAAAAGGATGTTTTCAAGAGGCCCTGCAAATGGGAACTAAATTTCCTGCCAGTGATACCATCCACTGAAGATGAAACCTCTCTGAAAAGACATACAGAAACCATGAAAAAGGAGATGTCTAAGAAAAGGGCCAAAAACTTGCTTTTGATCGAGAAACTTATGGATAAAACATATCCACAACGAAGGGCATATTTAACCAATAAACCACTTGTTAAAGACTTACTCCAAGAGTATCCTGCTCTTTTGCTAACAGAAGAAATTAGCAATGAGATGACTCGTTTGGTGAACATTGATTGTACCAAGAAAGTATCAAAGTTTCCTAGATTGGCCAAAAGTATCACCTTACTGGGGAGATGCTACTTCAAGAGTGTCAAGAGTGGTCCTAAACATGACAAGATCAAAGAAATTCTACACAGGTGTGACAGGTAAGTCTTCAACTTGAATTTCAGTCAGTTTAATATTTACCAGTGTTGTAGACCTAACAGGAGGGGTGGTTCTAGGACAAAATCCCCCTGGACAAAATCCCCCGGACAAAATCCCCCCAGACAAAATCCCCCCGGACAAAATCCCCCCAGCCAAAATCCCCCCTGGACAAAATCCCCCCAGCCAAAATCCCCCCGGACAAAATCCCCCCAAACCAAAATCCCCCCGGACAAGATCCCCCAGACAATATCCCCCTGACCCATACAAAGCCTGCCTGCAA